>JAKCPB010001538.1:0-87105 GCA_021442155.1 Cymbidium sinense | reverse complement strand
CAGTTACGTATTTATTGCAGTAAATCAGTTACTACCATGTTCTAAAACTCACTTTTTTATCTGCCATATTAAAACATGAGAAACTTAGAGTGTTACTTGGTTAGTGAAATCAAAAGAGAAATATTGAAAAAATTTTATTCTCTAATAAAAAACTAAAAACTAATAAAGCCTAAAACTTAAACAAACCTAAAACCTAAACCCTAAAATACTAAATCTAAACCTTAAACTAAACCCTTAAAAAATAAAACTAAAAATAAAACCTAAACCTAAACTAAATGAAACATAGAAAAATAAAAAAAAAATAAAAAAAACCTAAACCAAATAAAATAAAAATAAAACATAAACTAAAACTAAACTTAAACCTAAAATAAAATATTAAAAACTAAACTAAAATAAAAAAAATAAAAACCTAAACTAAACTAAAATTAAAAGCCTAAAATAAAACCTAAATAAAATAAAACCTTTACATAAAATAAAAATAAAATAAACATAAGGTAAAATAAAATAAAGACTAAATAAAAAACCTAAACCTAAAATAATAAACCTAAAATAAAACCTAAAATAAATAGAAAAATAAAATGCAAATAAACCAAAAAAATAAACCTAAACCAAAATAAAAAATAAACATAAACTAAAATAAATAAACTAAACTAAAATAAATAAAACCTAAACCTAAACCTAATAAAATAAAATAAAATAAATAAAATCCGAGCTAAACTAAAAATAAAACCTAAAAAAAATAAATAAAACCTAAAACCTAAACCAGTAATAAAATAAAAACCTAAAAATAAGAAATAAAACTTAAACCTAAAAAATAAACTAAAATAAAAATCCTAAACTAAAATAAATAAACATAAAATAAATAAATTAAACTAAATTAAAATTAAAAATATACCTAAATTAAAATATATAATAAACTAAATAAACCTAAACCTACCAATTTGTTTAATTTTTTTGAAAAAAAACCCTAAACCCTAAACCTTAAACCCTAAACACTAAACCCTAAACCTTAAAACCTAAACTCTAAACACTAAAACTAACCCTAAACCATAAACTCTAAACCTACAACCCTAAGCCCTAAACCCTAAATCCTAAAAAACCCTTAACCCTAAACCTTAAACCCTAAACCCTTAACCCTTAACCCTAAACCTTTAACCCTATAACCTAAAGCCTAATAAACCTAAAACTCCCCAAACCAACCCTGGCAGAAACATCAATCAACCCACTCAATCTAGATTAAAGGTGGAGACGGTGGTTATTGCAGTGGTGGTGAGGGATCCTAAGGCTCTGGTGGATATGGAGGTGGTGGTCAGAGCAGTGGAGGTTATGGTGGTCAGAGCAGTGGAGGTTATGGTGGTAGGAGGAGCGACGGAGGTTACAACCATGGTGGTTTTGGTGGGAGAGATCGGGGCTAAGATGGTGGATCCCACTGCCCGAGAGGCCGGGGTGGTTCTAATGGGAACTGAAAAAATTGAAGAACGGCCGATCCTATCTATTGCTTATGGAATTGTGTCTCTATTGTAGAGATGGTTCTAGTTATCTAGGGTTTTTGATTTGCTCTATGCACTTATGTCTTAGAAAATTTGGTGTGTTACTTGGTTGATAAAATCACAAAGAAGAAATGTTGAATCTAAATTTGTTCTCTGTTAAAAAAAATAATTATAACCCTAAACCATAAACCCTAAACCCTAAAAACCCTAAACCCTAAACCCTAAAACCCTAAAACCTAAACCCTAAACTTAAACCCTAAACCATAAACCTACTACCTAAACCAACCTCCCCAACCCTAAACCAAAACCTAAACCCTAACCATAAACCTACTTCCTCCTAACCCTACTAAACCTAAACCCTAAACCCTAAACCCTAAACCAAACCCTAAACCCTCTAACCCAAACCAAAATTGTGCTCCCTCTCGGCAATTTTGTGCAATTTTGCATTTTCGAGCTATTCTATTTTGGCCGCTGGGTCATGATCATGTGCCATTGTCTTGCTTGTTTCTCCCAGTAGCTTATGTGATTCTCACCGATCGATTAATGGGAGGCTTCACTTGCCGCCCAACTCGTAGCTCCTAGATGTGCCGACTATAACCACCGACCCTAAAGGTACTCTAGATCCGATTGCTACTGTTAATGCACCTGCTGTGAAGTCCTTTAAGGACGCTCTTTCTGGTAAGATCCCTTGTGCTAATGCCTGGGTTAATTTAATTTCTACATCCTTTCGTGGATTGCCGGCTGTCATGTGTTCTGACCAGGATGTGGAGAAATTAGCTAAGCCTTATGAGTTCTCTTTGGTTGGTAAATTCTCTTTCTGGCCTACTCTCGATAATATCGATCCTTCTTTCATAGCTTAAAGCTTTTAGGAGTTTTCACTATTGGGCATTGATCCTCGACATCCTCATTCAATTATCAAATGATTTAGATTACTCTCGTGTCTTTGCTCGTCGCTCCTATTATGTGTATAATTGTCAAATGTGGCTCTTGAAATGGTCACCCCTTTTTGAAGTCAAGGAAGAATCCCCTATTGTTCCTTTATGGATTGCTTTTCCCAACATGAGAATTCACTATGTTACTCATCAAGTATTGTTTGCGGTTGGGGCTCTATTTGGTAGACCCCTTCAAATTGATCAAGCCACTACCACTAAATCTCGACCTTCTTTTGCATCTTGATTGATTGCAAAAAATACCCCAAAGAAGTTTGGATTGGTTCAAAAAATTGGATATAATCAAAAGTTGAATTTGAAAACTTCCATCTTTTGTTCTCCAGATCCATGGTCATGATCATCAGAATGCTTTGTGCTACACCCTATCCTTAAAAAGAATATTTCATAGGACACTAGTACTTCTCTTGGAACAGGAAAACCAATAAGTTAGCTTATGTGCCAAAAGCTACTCATAATGGAATACATCCTCTACACACCTACCCTTACCTATTGATTGCCAAATGGAAAACATTGATCTAGGTATACATACTACTATTGAGGTGTGCTGACTAATGATAACTTACCTAGCTCTACTCCTACTTGCAATATATTGGCTTCTCATGACAAACCTTTGCTTAATTTGAATCTTAATGTGAATGGAAATTTTACATTGGATCAAAATAATGTTGATCCTTGGTGTCGACCAAAATCGAATATGCATCATGGCAATGAAAAATTTGCATTATTAATGGTGCAAGAACCTCCCCTCTACATCTCTAGTGATACTGCTATCCAAACTCCTCATCTAACTCGATATCGAAGAAGGAGAAATCACCACTACTAAAACATTGACTGATACTGCTCCCACTCTAGAAAATAAAAACCAATCCCTTTCTGATGGAGATACTTTAGATTCTGATAGACCTTTCCAAACTGTTCTTAAAAAAATCTTATAAAGCCAAAATGCCTAATAATAATTTCACTCGAACCACACGTTCTTCCCTTACACATCATAAATAATTATGTCCTTCTTTCTTCATTTTTCCATTTTCCTTTTCTATCTTTTTTTTTCAGAATTTTTATTATGATAAATTTTCTTATTTGGAATATCCGAGGCTGTGGGACACTCCCAGTGTGCAACCGTGTTAGGAGCCTCTGTCACTCTCATAACATCAAACTTCTTGTTATTATTAAGCCTTTCATTAACTCTTCCAAAATTACCTTTGTTGCTAGATCGCTAGGATTTCAAAATTTCTTCTTCAATCTTAATAACAAAATTTGGTGTTTTTGGGATAATTCAATCACCATTTCCATCGATGATCTTGATCAATTGGTTAATGTCAAAATCTCTTTAGGTGATTTTTTGCTTTTGGTTCCTTTATCTATGCTTAATAGAGCGGTAGGAACATCCTTTGGAATCATTTAAGAACCTTTGCCTCCTTAACCTTCCAGTTGGTTGGGGAGATTTCAACACTATCATTGCTTCTTGAAAGGAGGAGGATGTTCTCCCTTCATTCCATGGAAGACTTCTCTAATATGATCCTTGATTGCAATCTGATTGACATTAGTTTTTCAGGGTCTGATTACACGTGGCACAACTCTAGACTTTGGCAGCGTCTTGATAGGACCCTCTTTAATTCTCTTTGGATTAATCAATGGCCTCTCACTTCTGTTGAACATTTGAGCAGGACATTGTCTGATCATGCCCCTCTTTTGATCTCTATCAAAACTCCCCCCCCTAACCCTCTATTCCCTCATCTTTTTTTCCAAAATATGTGGACCCAACATGTTGATTTCACTAATGTTGTTCCACTTGGATGGATCTCCGTTCATCGATAATTCCGTTAAAGGCATGTTTTAGCTTTGGCTTAAGCTCAAGAGGCTTAAACAAAACCTCAATTGTGGAACAAGCATATTTTAAAATTTCTTTACTAATCTTAAAGCTATGGAACAAGTGGTTTGTTCACTTGAAGAGGTTTGTCTTAACCCAGGTAAGAGTTGATCATTGCCAAAGATAGTTTGTTTAATTACCAAAATATGGAAGAAACTATTAGCATCAAAAGCCACTTGCAAATATATTCGATGGTGTAGAAACACTAGGTATTTCCATGCTATTTGCAATAACGGAAAGCTCTAAACTTCGATTAAGAAAATTAAGAACCCTAATGGTGGGTGGATAACGATGAAATCAAGGATTCATACATCACTTTCAAAATTTATTAAATTCTAATCCTTCGTTAGAAACCCCTCCAACACCCATCTTATCTCTTGATTACCAATGAGGATAACCATTTCTCACTATGCATCCCTCGAGGCGAGATTAGTAGTACTCTCTAAAGCATGAACAATGACTGTTGCTAGTCCTGATGGTTTCATGACTCATTTCTTTCAACATTGTTGGCCTTTTATTAAATCTGATCTTGTTAATGTTGTTATTGATTTCTTTGATGGCAGCTCTATTCAGATATTTTTCAAGTACTTATTATTGTCCTTATTCCCAAAACCATCAATCCGAATCTTGGGTGACTTTAGACCTATTAGTCTTTGTACCTTTTCCAAAACTCATTGCTAAACTAATTAATAATAGAATTAGCCCCTTGCTCCATAAAATCATCTCCCCTAACCAAACTAGTTTTGTTAAAAATAGAGTCATATCTGAAAATATTCTCTTCGCTCAAGAGCTGGTTCATGACATTGATGTTTCTTCCAGAGGAGGTAATATGCTTTTCAAACTAGACATCTCTAAAGCCTTTGACAACCTCTCGTGGGATTTCCTTTTCCAAATCTTGCATTTGTTTGGTTTCTCTGATCATTTTATCCAGATTATAAAAAGTTTATCACTATCATCTGGTTTTCTATCATATTAAATGGTGAGTCCCTTGGTTTCTTTTCTTCGAGCCATGGTTTGCATCAAGGCGACCCCTTTCTCCTTCTCTTTTATCATTGCGAATATCTTTTGAAGCCTCAATGACCTTTTCATAAAAAACCTAACATGGCTTTTAAAACTCATGGTGGTTTCCTTTCTCATCTTAGCTTTGCGATGATTTTATAATCTTCTAATGCCTCCCAACATGTTAAAAATATTAAGAATCTCTTAAATGATTTTGGCAAAGTTAGTGGTCTCTTCCTTAATGAAAAATGCTATTTTATTCCCTGTTAAGATTCCCAATAAATTGAATCAAATCTCGAATTACTAATTTTAAGCAAAGTCAACTTTAATTATACCATGGGGCTCCACTTTTAAAAGGCGGAAAAGATCTCACCTTTTTGATGACCTTATTCAAAAAATTTCTAAAATTTCGGTTTGGGAATTTCATTTACTCTCTTTTTGGTAGGCTAACCTTGATTAAGAGCACTCTTAATTCCATGCCTTTATATCTCATCCAAACCATTGTCTGCCATCATCTAGCATCAACAGAATTGAGCATATATTAAATAAATTTTTCTGGGGCTCCAATACCTCTTCTAAAAAAATACACTGGACCTCTTGGTTTAAAAGTTGTGCACTTTTGACGAAGGTGGTCTTGGTTGTAAATCAATTAAAGAAGCTATCAATGCCTTTTCCTATAAACTCTGGTGGAATTTTAAGAGTAATCATAGTCTCTGGGCTAATTTCATGGCTGCTAAATATTGCCGGTAAGCACCCCTCATTTGTCCCTTTAAAGCGGGTGACTCCCAGTGGAAAAGACTTTGTTCTCAAATGGGATCAGAATCCCTAATTTTTTGGGGCATCAACTCGGTACCTCTTTCTTTTGGCAAGATAAGCTGGAGTGGTTGTGGTTCCATGGATGAATTACTCTACAGCCATTCCACTTCCGCTATTAGAGTAAACTCTTTTTGGCATAATAATAAGTGGAACAATAATAAGCTTGCTGATTTTATCCCTTTTACTTTCTCGAATATGGTTACTACTATTCCTATCACTCCTCAAAATCAAGATTATATTCTCTTTAAGCTATCTCACAATGGTGATTTCAACCTAAAAATGTGTGGCTCCACATTAAAGATACTCCTCATGATTCCTCCTATGTATTCTCTAAACTTTGGAATAACAATATCCCTATTTCTTACTCTGTTCTTACTTGGCATACTCTAAAAAATTTTATCCCTGTTGATTCCTTGTTGTGGGGTAAAGGGTTCCATTTACCCTCTAAATGTCAATGTTGTTTTCATATTGAGAATGTTAATCATGTTTTTGTTAATGGGTTCATTGCTTCTAAACTTTGGATTTGGTATGATGATCTTTTAACTCAATTTCAATGGCTCTCTTACTTTATATCAACTTCTTGAAATTTATTTTGATAATACTATTAAAGGTCACATTAAAGTCATCATTGCTATCACTCTTATCGGTTCATATGGATGGGAAATGATGCAAAACAATGGGATCCCTATGAACCATGTGAGGATTATTGCTAGAACTAAAACAAAATTTGTGACTTGTTTAAAGCCAATCTCATTCATTACAAATATTTCAAAGGCAAATTTGTATTAAAGGGCATAAATTTGCGATCTGTCAAAATGACAAGATTGTCTATTGGAAAAACCTCTTGATCATATTATTAAAATCAATGATGGCTCTCTCTCATAATGGCTCTGTGGTGGTATTTTTTTTAGGAACTCTAAGGGTATAGTCTATGTGCTTTTGCTTATCCCCTTATTTCACTTGTCCCACCTTTTAGAACTTATGGCGGTCTTCAAAGCTCTTGAGATTTGTCTCCAAAATGGATGGATCAATATTTGGATGAGGTGGATGGCTCTTGATTGATCTTTTGACTTCCACTAAGATGAAGCAATTGTACTACCTCCTCAAGCAAACAAGATCTCTTCTTTCCCAATGAATTTTAACATCACACATGTTTGGTGTGAAGGAAATGCTTGTCGACTACCTTGCCAATCGGGTGCTAGATCCAATGGTATCATCTTCTTTGATCAACACACCTTACCCAAACATTTGCATGGGCTGGTTAACTTGGACAATTCTGGGTTTCCTTATCTCAGAACTTAATAAAATTTTTTGATGTTTTCAGTCCATTCGTCTTTTATTTCTATGCTTCTTTTCTTTTTGGATTTCTGTTCCTTTTTGTGCCTTTTGTGGATGCTTCACACGGATAAAACTTGGTGTCCGGTTCTTTGTGTCATGCTTTGGTGTTTTAATAGCTCCCTCATTTGGAGCTTGCTTTTGGCATTTACATTGATAAAAGGCTCTTGTTGAGTATGTGCATCTGTTAATCATAGAAATTATGTTGAGCCTTATGTATTGCTATTGGTTTTATAATCCTACTTGGTTCTCTTATACCAATCTTGTGCATTCCCAATCCTATGAGGTTTAATCATTGCTGGATAGAGATTTTTATTTTGATGGGTTTTGCTACTCCCATTAACTTCTACAATCTACAGGTTTTCAAAGATACTACTGCTTGGAGCATCTTAGTTATTTATGTTATTTCTATGCATTGTATTATTGTCCACTATGCTGGTTACAATATTTATTTTGAGGATTTCTTGATTGTTCTTTGGATGGCTTTTGACATCTTGCTTGTCTCCTATATTAGATCTTGTTTGTGGACATTCTTTTCAACTCTAGATTTGAGCAGACATTTCTCTTTTATTTCTGGGAGTTATCCTTTACTTTATTTTTCTACATGAAGTGGTTTCTTGGCCCTTTTGCTGATATTTATCATCTTGGATGTTGTCTTTACTGGAATCTAGATCTCATTCAGCATGCTCTCTTTGAAATCCATTTTTTGATTCTGCTGAGTTCCTTTGGTGGGATCTTATTGTGGGGGGCTTCTTTCTTTTCTTCCACTTATGACTATTTTTTGCATGTTTTCTTATAGGTCTTTGACCTCCCTTCTCCTTATGGACACATATTGTAACTTGGGTGGAATCTCTCGGCATTGTTGTTTCTTTCACTATTTATTTTTTGTCACGGATGGAGTTTATTGATTGTTTCTTTTGTTACATAGGAGATCCTTTCTATGCAGGAGGTTTCTGAGATTGGGGCTTTGGTCAAGTTCTTTTATTGCTCTTGTCTAAAGATTAACTATTTTTTGCTGGCTATCCAGGAATGGATTTTCTTGTTGGCCTCTCTTTTTGGTTCTTACTGTGTTTACCCTTATTTTTTTGTTCCTCTTTCTGCTCTTGTTGTTAACATTTGGGATAATGCTGGTCTTTCTTGCATTTGTTTTCACCCTTCATGCTTTGATGGGATCATGCAAACCTTGAAGATCATCCTTCTGTTCTGCCTATATTTAATCAATGGTTTATCCTATATGCTTAACTTGGTTATTGGCCAACCTACTGGTTATTACTATCATTATCCTTGCCAAAACTAGATTAATGTGACTAAGCAACCTACTACTGAACTGTTTGCTCTTAGGACTGCTATTGAGCACCAATTGGTTACTATTTTCCTTATTGCTACTATTTTACTGTTTGTGTTATCCCATGTCTACTCTAATATCTCTTTGCAGGAATGGAATTGTGTTATTCTTTTCAATACTAGTCATTGGATTTTTGGGTCCTCTTTACATATTGCTCTTTGAGATTTATGTTTGTCTCTTGAAACACGAATTCCCAAGCTTTTGTACTAATACCTCTGCTATTTTTGATCACACATGCTATTGTTGTTTTCATCAGTTATTTCCTATAAGATTTCTTCTTTTTTTATTATGGGATCCTTTTTGTGTTCTATCAACTCTTAATGGCTTATCTTATGGCCAACTTGTTGATAACTTCTCTCTTAGTTGTTGGCTGATATGGCATCTTCAGTGTACTGTCAATCTTGTTATTTAGTCTTATTTTCCATGATCGGGTTTGGAGTTACTCAGCGATTATCATTATGCATTCTGGTTGTGGGTTTTGTTTACCGGTGAACTTCTTGAACTCATACATTTTCTATTTTATATCCTTCTTAGTAATATTTTCTTTTCCTAATGGGTGTATTAACCGTAACAATGTCCACACTGTTGGCTTTTGGAATTCTGATTTCCTTGCCCAGCAAGTTTTCTTTATTTTTCTTCCTTTTTTGATGCTAACATGGATCTTTGTTGCTCTTCCTTCGTTGTTTTCCACCTTATGCTATGATTGGAACATGCAAAACTTGAAGATCATTTTTTGTTATGCTTGGAATTAATCAATGATTTATCTTATTTGCATAATTGGGTTATTGACCAACCCACTGGTTATTATTTTCATTATCCTTGGCAGAATTGGATTATGGTGACTAAGCATCCCTCGATTTCTCGAATGTCACTATTGGCTTGTGGTGGGAGCTAATCATTATCTATCCTTTCCTTTATTTATATATGTTTATGGGTGGACTCTTGGCCAACTTGTTGGTTTTCTTGCCTTGTTTGTTGGGCGGATTAATACTCTTCATCTTTGCCTGGTTTTGGATTATTTTGTTCAGTCTCTATTGATGTTGATTGCTTGGTGGACTTTGCTTTGAACTTATTGGTTTATTTTATGCTTATCTTAATTCATTGGTTTATCTTTCCTGTGCTATTTTCTTCATCTTTTTCTCAAACTTGTATCTATTATTGTTTATCTTTGGATGAGTGGCATTATATAGCTAGCGTTTTTATTTGATTATTTCTTGTCTTGGAGATTTCTCTTGTTTTATCATGACACCTCTATTGGCTCCATCTTTGTTGGTTGTAGAATTTCATGGTCTCATTCTCAAGCTATTTTCATTCTTTGTCGATGGTGATGGTTTTGGTGATTTTGCGAGTTCGCCTTCAAGATAACTATTTTTTATATCTCTATTTGGTTATCTACTATGCCATATCTGATTGAGGAGTTTTATGGCCAATTCTTCATCTGTCTTGGATGTTGCTATCTTCTTGTTGCTATTTTACGGATTTTAATGTTGATACTCATTTCAATCCACTTATTGATATTTCTTATGGCGGGTTCCAACATCGCATTAGCTGTTTTGCTGTTGGGGTTGGCTTTCAATGCCGTCTTGTTTATGTAGACTCTTGTTCATCTCCTTATTTTTTACTGCTGTTGTCTTTATTCCCATCTCGGTTCAGATAGGTTTGTGCAGTCTTATGCGATGTCTATTACGAAGTGGTATTATGGACCGTTCGCCTTTTCTGTCTTGTTCTCTTGGTTGTTTGTTGAGATTATCAATTTAGGCCACGAATCGCTATTGGATCTGCTTTAACATCTTTCTTGGGTGCTATTTTTGGTTGGTTGCAGTCCATTCCACTGTTGAGCTATAGCCTTCCTTACTTGCCTTTTCTAGGACATTAAAAGGGGTTGTTTGGTTGTTTCTCACGAAAGTTTGATTATATATCATATGATTGGGATGGTGTTAATTATAGGCTCATTGACTTGATTATTTCAACAAGTTGTCTCCTCTCAATTTTCTTGTGGAGGGATTATATCTTGGTTTGCTTTCTTTTTTGGATATGGCTTTTCATGAGGTTACTAAGATGGCTCACTATCTTATGTTTATGTATTCTCATGTCAGGATGACTATATTGATGATACTTCTCTTGAATGGGACACCTTATCATTCAGCTCTTTGCAATTTCCTCTATATTTTAGATATGATTTTGTTTAGGTTTTGGTAATAAAGCTCACAAGACTATCAACAACTGGTGCTACCTTCTGAGGTTTGTTGGCTATGATGGTATGATGATCTCACTCCCTTTTGGTTGGTAGCTCATGATGTAATCCGAAGATTGGATGCTCATACTTGCATCTACCCAACATGGTGTGGTGAGCACAGCCTTCTATCACAATTCCTTTATCACTCTCATATTATATTTTCATCTATCTTTTTTGGTACTACCTTAAGCATTTCTAATCTCTCTATCATTATAACTTTGCAGGTGATGCTCTCCTCTTCTTTTGCAGGTCTGCTCCATATTATCATGCATTCCCACATCCTCCAGAACATTGGCCTTAATCTTACTTTAGCTTATTATGTTAATCTTGTATCTTTTGATTGCTTTAATGTCTTCTTTTGCTTTGGGATGTACTTAGATGGGATTTACTCCTTGGGCTTATTGTAGCTCTTTGGTAGTTTTAGTTTACCCCTTTAAGGATCTTGTAATCCTCTTTTTTGTGGCAATAAAATATCCTACATGGGCTTTCCCAAAAAAAAAAAACCCTAACCCTAACCCTAAACCCTAAACCTAAAATGCTAAACAAACCCTAAACTAACCCTAAACCTAAACCTAAACCCTAAAAACCACAAAACCAAAACCTAAAACCCCAAACTTAAAATACCATATTAATAAACTAACTAACCCTAAACCCTAAAAATCCTAAACCTAAAATAAACACTAAACCTACCATAAAATAAATCAAACAATAAACAAATAAAAAACCACAAAACCTAACCACAAATACCCTAAACCCTAAACTAAAGAAACCTAAATAAATAAAACCTAAAATAAAATAAATAAAACAAAATAAACCTAAAATAAATAAAATAAACTAATAAAAAAATAAACTAAAATAAAATATATAAAACCTAAACTAAATTAAAAAATAAAATAAACCTAAATAAAATAAAACTAAATGTAAAATAAAATAAAATAAACTTAAAATAAAATAAAATAAAATAAAACTAAATAAAACCTAAACATAAAAATAAACCTAAAATAAATAAAAAAATAAAACCTAAACTAAACTAAAAAAAATAAAAAATAAAAATAAAATAAAATATAAAATAACCTAAACTAAAATATAAATTAATAAATACCTATACTAAACCTAAAATAAACTAAACCTAAACTAAAATAAAATAAATTAAAATAAAAACAAACTAAACCTAAACTAAAATAAAAGCTAAATAATCTTAAATAAAACTTAAACCTAAAAATAAACTAAATAAAATAAAATATAAAAAATATTAAAATATAAACACCTAAACCTAAACCTCCCAAACAAAAACTAAACTAAAATATAAACCTAAACTAAATAAAATAAATATATATAAACTAAACCTAAAATAAAATGGGCTAAACCTATAATAAATAAAACAATAAAAACCTAAAATATAAATCTAAAAATAAATAAAATGGATAGATAAGATCCTGACCCTGACCCTAGGCCACCTAAACCTAAACCTGACCCTACAAACCCAGGCCACCACAAACCACAAACCTCTAACTCCTAAACCCTAAAACATGAGCCATATCTTAAACCTACTAAATACCCTAAACCCTAAAAAAAAACCTAAACTAAAATAAAACACATGGTTAAATAAAATATAAAAACCTAAAATACGATCAAATAAAATAAAATAAAATAAAAACATAAACTAAAACCTAAACCTAAATGAGAAAAATAAAATAAAATAAAACTAAACTAAAATAATAAATAAAAAACCTAAACTAAACTAAAAATAAAACCAAATAAAATAAAACTAAATCTAAAATTAAAAAGATAAACATAAAAATAATATAAAACTAAATAACTTAAAATAAAACCTAAAATAAATAAAAAAATAAAACCCTAAACTAAAAAAAAAAACCTAAACTAAAATAAATTTAAAATAAATAAAACCTAAACCTAAAATAAACTAAACCTAAAACAAAAATAAAATATAAAATAAAATTAACTAAAATAAATGTAAAATAAACTAAAAAATAAAATCTAAAATAAACATAAGAAAACCTAAAACCTAAAAAAAAAATAATATAAAACCTAAACCTAAACCTAAAAGATAAACTAAACCTAAAATTAAAATTAAAATAAAACTAAACTAAAAAATAAACTAAACCTAAACATAAATAAAAAATAAACAAAATAAAAAATCTAAACTAAAATAAATAAACATAAAATAAATAAACTAAACTAAATAAAATAAAAATAAAATAAACTAAAATAAATAAAATAAATAAAATAAACTAAATAAACCTAAAAACAAGTTTACTTTCATAGGCAGTTCTTATCTAGGGTATTTTCTATGAGTGCTCATTTTTTTTTTTTGTCTACTCTGTGTCTTAAAAAACTTTGGTTTGTTACATGGTTGATGAAATTAAAAGAAGAAATGTTGAATATCAATTTATTCTTTGTTAAAAAAAATCCCAAAACTAAACCCTAAACTTCAACCCTAAACTAAAATGTAAATGTTAAATAAAACCCACAAATCTTAAACCCTAAACTATAAACCCTAAAACCTAAACACTAAACACTAAACCCATACCCTAAAACCTACAACCCTAACCCCTAAACCCTAAACCTAAACTCTAAACCCTAAAATCCTAAAAAAACATAAAATAAACTAAATACCTAAAAATAAAATAAATAAAACTTTAACCTAAATAAAATAAAATAATAAAAATAAAACTAAAACCTAAACCCAAAAAATAAAATAAAAAACAAACTAAAAAATAAATTAAAATAATAAATAAAACCTAAACTAAACTAAAGAAATAAACCTAAGAATAAAACCTAAAAATAAAATAAATAAAATAAAATATAATAAACCAAATAAAATAAAATAAAAGCCTAAAATAAAATAAACTAAAACTAAAGAGACTTAAACCAAAATAAAATAAAAAACAATATAAATAAACCTAAGCTAAACTAAAACTAAACTAAAATTAATAAAACTAATCTAAACTAAAATAAAATAAAATAAACTAAAAATAAATCTAAACTTAAACTAAAAAATAAAACCTAAAAATAAACCTAAAATGTAAACCTAAAAAATCAAATAAAAACCTAAACCTCAAAAAATAATAAAATAAAAATTAAAAATTAAACTAAAATAAATGAAACAAAATCCCAAACTAAACTAAAAATAAAATAAACCTAAAAGTAAAACGTAAAATAATAAAAAATAAAATCAACCAAAAAATAAAATAAAATAAAAACTAAATAAAAAACCTAAACTAGAATAATAAACCTTAAAATATAACTTAAAAATAAATAAAAAATAAAACCTGAACCCTAAATGAACAAAAAAAAACCCTAAACCTAAAATAAAAATAAAATAAGCTAAAAATAAACCAAAATATAAACTAAAAAGAAAACCTAAAATCTAAACCTAAAAAAAGTAAAATAAAAGTCTAAACCTACACCTAAAAATAAAAAATTAATCCTAAACTTAAAAAATAAAATAAAAATAAAACTAAACTAAAAAAATCAACATAAACCTAATCTTAAACCTAAAAAATAAACTAAAATACCTAAATAAATAAATAAACAATTAATAAAATAAACTAAATAAATAAAAACCTAAATAAAATCTAAAATAAACTAAATAAATTAAACCTACCTGGGTTTGTTTTAGTAAAAACATTACCCACTTCATAATCCTGGATCCACCTGGGCCCTACCTTCCCTCCCTCCCACACCTGACCCTGGGCCTGACCTCTGACCCTGGGAAATGCTTGACCTACATTCTGGGCCTACCCAGGCCCTGGGCCAAACCACTACTCTTTCTACCCTGACCTGACCTGGGCCTTGGGCCACTGAGCCCATCTCTCCTCCTAACCCACTGACCTACTCCTGACCTAGGCCACAAACCCACTGCACTGAGAACCACCTGAGCCCTGATCTATCCTCCCTGGGCCCTCCATACACCCTGATCCCAAAATATATAACTGGGCCTAAATAAAAATAAAACTAAAGCTGAGCAAAAAATGAACTAAATAAAACCAAATTAAGATAAATAAACCTAAAGTAAATAAACAAACTAAATAAAATAAAATACACATATAAAATAAAAATAAAATATTTTAAAATATGTAAAAATAAACTAAATGGTTTGGACTAAGGTTTACATAATTTTTAAAAACTTTCTTAAATCCTACCAACCCTAAACTTAAACCTTAACCCTTTAAATGCAACCCTAAACCCTAAATCTTATGCCTAAATAACCCTAAACCCTAAACCCTAACCCAAACTCTAAACCTAAACCTTAAAAGGAGCCACAAACCCTAAACCTTAAACCCTAAACCATAAACCCTAAACCCTAAAAGCATAAACCCTAAACACTAAACCCTAAACCATAAACCCCAATCCTTAAACCTAAACCTAAACTAACTAAATAAATTAAAAAATAAACATAAGCCCTCAAACCTAATAAACTTAAACCTAAACCTAGAATGCTAACCTTGATGGCGAACATCACTATCAACTAGGTTGTCTAGATCAGCGGTGGTTATTGATCAGTGAGGGATATATGATGGTGTTGGTGGACATGGAAGTGGTGGTTGGAGTAGTGGAGATTATGTAGGCAGGAAGAGCGATGGAGGTTACTGGATTGTAGTGTGAGAGAGAGATCGAGATATGGTGGATCCCACTACTTGAGAGGTGGGGTGTTGATGGGAACTAGATTGATGAACATATGATATGATCTACGCTTATGGGCTGTCTTTAGACAAACATTTCTAATTATCTAGGGTTTTAATTTTTCTATGCGTTCTCATTTTGATCTTGTCGTCACTAGTGTCTTAGAAAACTTGGTTTGTTACTTGGTTGATAAAATAAAAAAAAGAAATGTTGAATCAATTTGTTCTGTTAAAAAAAACTAAAACCTTAAACCCTAAATTAAACAAACCTAAAACTTAAACTAAACCTAAACCATAAAATATAAACCCTAAACCCACTAAATCCTAAATGCTAAAACCCAAACCTCATAACCCTAAACCTACCCACTTAAACCCCAAACCCTAAACCCTAACCATAAACTCTAAACCCTAAAAAGATAAAAACCTAAAACCTAACCTAAACTTAAATGAAAAAAATAATAATTAAAATAAAATAAAATAAAATAAGAACTAAACCTAAAATAAAATAAATTAAACCTAAACTAAAATAGATAAATAAATAAATAGATAAAATAAATAAATAAAGAAAATAAAATAAAATTAAAAGATAAAAAATAAATTAAATTAAAATAAATAAAAAATAAACTAAATAAACTTAAACCTACTGGTTTGTAATTTAAAGAAAGAAAAGCCATAACCCTAAACCCTAACTAACTCCCCCTAACCTTAAACCTAACCCTACCCTAAACCCTAAACCCTACCTTAAACCTCAAACCCTAAATCATAAACTACCCAAACCCAAACCCTAAACCCTAAAACCCCCTGAAGCCAAAACTTATAAAACTAAACCTAAACTAAATAAAACCCAAAATAAAATAAAATAAAATTCTAAAACTAAATAAATAATTAAAATAAAACCTAAACTAAAAACCTAGACCTAAACCTAAAAAATAAAATAATATAAAAAATAAAAACTAAACTAAAATAAAATAAATAAAACTTAAACTAAAACTAAAATAAAATAAACCTAAAATTAAAAACCTAAATAAAATAAAATTAAACCTAAAATAAATTTAAAATAAAATAAAATAAAAACCTAACCTTAAAATAAAGAAAATAAAATAAACCTAAACACAAACTAAAATAAACTAAAGTAAAATAAGTAAAACCTAAACCTAAAATAAACAAAATATACTTAAACTAAATAAATTAAAATAAACTGAAATTTAACATATACTTAAACTAAAAAATAAAACTGTAAAGTAAACCTAAAATAAAAACCTAAACCATAAACTTAAAAAAATGAAATAAAATTTAAATTTAAACCTAAAAAAAAAAATAAAACCTTAAGATAAAATGAAAAAATAAAACTAAACTAAAAATAAACCTAAACATAAACTTAAATAAAAAAATAAACTAAAATAAAAAAAATAATCTAAAATAAATATACTAAACTAAATAAAATAAAAATAATAAATAAAATAAAATTAAAATAAACTAAATTAAATAACAAATAAACTAAATAAACTTAAATTAATGGTTTTAATTCATAAAAAAACCCAAAATAAATAAAACAAACCTAAATCCAAACCAAAACCCTAAACTAACACTAAAACAAACCCTCTAAACCCTAAACCCAAGCTGAACCTAGGCTAAACCTAAACATTAGGCCCTAAACCCTAAACTAACCTTAAGTCCAACCCTACCATAAATCCTAAACCCTAAAACCACAAACCCTAAACCCTAAAACTGACCCTAAACCCTAAAACAACCCTAAAATCCCAAACACTAACACAAAATCCTAAAACCTATAAAACCTAAACCTAAACTAAATAAAACATAAAAATAAAATAAATAAAACCTAAACCTAAATAAAATAAAATAAAATAAAAACCTAAACTAAAACCTAAACCTAAACCTAAAACTAAAAATAGATTATAATAAAAATAAAAATAAACTAAAATAAAATAAATAAAACTTAAACTAAACTAAAAAACTAAACCTAAAAAAAAACTAAAATAAAATAAAAAATTAAACGTAAAAAATAATAATAAATAAAATAAATAAAATTAACTAAGTAAACCTAAACCTAATTTTCTTAATTTTTTGAAAAAAACCCTAAACCCACAAGCCTTAAACCTTAAACCCTAAACCATAAAAGCTAAAGTAACTAAATAAATTAAAAAAATAATCCTAAATCCTAAAACCTAATAAACCTAAACCAAAACCCTAAGAATTGGTAGAACCTTGGTGGCAGGACCATCACCGTCAACCAGGCTCAGTCCATATCCAGTGGAAGAGGCAAAGGTGGAGGCGGTAATTATAGCAGTGGTGGTGGGGGATCTGAATGTGCTACTGGATATGGAGGTGGTGGTCGGAGCAGTGGTGGTTATCATGACAGGAGGAGCGACGGAGGTTACAACCGTGGTGGTGGCAGAGGGAGAGATCAGGATATGTTGGTGGATCCCGCTACTTGAGACGCCAGAGTGGTCTGATGGAAATTGGAGAAATTGAAGAACTGCCGATCCGTTCTGCTGCTTTTGGAACTATGTCTTTATAGTAGAGGTTCAAGTTATCTAGGGTTTTGATTTGCTCTAGATGCTCACTTTTGATATATATGTCACTTGTGTCTTGAAAACTTGGTGTGTTACTTGGTTGATGAAATCAAAAAAGAAACTAAATGTTCTTTATTAAAGAAATAATAATAATAAACCTAAACCTAAACTAAACCCTAAATCCTAAACTAAAACCCTAAACCCTAAACACTAAAACCTAAAACCCTAAAATAAACCCTCTAGCCCTAAACCTAAACCATAAACCTGACCTAAATCTTAAACCCTAAACCCTAAACCCTCCCTCCCTAAACCCTACCCTAAACCCTAAACCATAAACTCTAAACCAAACCCAAATCAACCAAAACTCTACACCACCCCACCCTAAACTCCCACAAATCACTTTTCCCTGGGCCCTCCCTAAACCCTACCCAAACCTAAAACCCTAAAGCTGACACTGAGCCTCCCAGACTGACCTGAGCCACTGGGCCCTATCCCTAAAACCACTGACCATGACTGACCACACCCTCCAAAACTCCTAAACTAAATAAAAATTAAAATAAATAAACTGACCTCTAAAATAAAATGAACTAATTAAAATAAATTAAAATAAAATAAATAAACCTAAACTAAACTAAAGAAATAAATCTGGAACAAAACATAAATAAAATTAAAACTAAACATAAATTAAAAAAATAAACTTAAAATAAACCTATAATAAAATAAAATAAAAACTAAATAAAAACATAAACCTAAAACATAAACTTAAAAATAAATATAAAATAAAACCAAAACCTAAACTAAAAAAAAACTAAACCTAAAATAAAAAATAAAATAAACTAAACCTAACTAAAATAAACTAAACTAAAATAAATAAAATGTTACAAAACATAAATTAAACTAAACCTAAACTAAAAAAGAAAATAAAATAAAATAAAATAAACCTAAACCTAAAGGGAAAAAATAAAACCTAAAATTAAAATTAAAATGAAACCTAAACCTAAACTAAATAAAACCTAAAATAAAATAAATAAGAAAACCAAAACCTAAATATAATAAAAATATAAAATAAAATAAAAACATAAAATACAACATAAACCTAAACCCAAAAAAAAAACTAAATTTAAATAAAATAAATAAAAACCTAAACTAAATTTAAAAAAAAAACCTAAATAATATGAAAGCTAAACCTAAAATAAAAAAAAATGAAATAAACCTATAAAATAAAACAAAAATAAAATAAAACCTAAACCTAAAAAAATTGAAAATAAATAATAAATAAATAAATAAACCCTAACCCTAAATAAACACTAAACCCTAAACCCAACCCAGCCTAAACCAACCAGAACCCTAAAATCCAAACCATAAACCCTGAAAAGCAAAAAACCTAAACATATACTAAATAAAGCCTAATAATAAAATAAATAAATAAACTAAACCAAAATAAAATAAAAAATAAAATAAAATAAAAACATAAACTAAAAGCTAAACCTAAACATAAAAAGAAAATAAAATAAATTAATTAAAAAAACCTAAACTAAACTGAAAAAAATTAAAAAACCAAAATAAAATAAAAACTTAACCTAAAATAAAAATAAAATGAACATATTAGAAATAAAATAAAACAATTCAAATAAAACCTAAAAATAAATAAAATATAAAATCTAAACCCTAAACTAAAAAAATTTAAACCTAAAATAAGAATAAAATAAACCCAAACCTAAACTAAAATTAATAAAACCTAAACCTAAAACTAAAATAAACTAAACCTAAACCAAATGCTAAAAAAAATAAATTAAATTAAATTAAAAATAAATCTAAACCATAACTATAAAATAAAATCTAAAAACAAACCTAAAATAAAAACCTGAAACCTAAACCACAAAAAATAAAATTAAAAACTAAACCTAAACCTAAAAATAAAAAATAAAACCTAGACCTAAAAGAATAAAAATAAAACTAAACTAAAAAATAAACCTAAACATAAACCTAAACCTAAAAAATAAAATAAAAAACCTAAACTAAAATAAAGAATAAAATAAATAAACTAAATTAAATAAAAAATAAAAATAAACTTAAATAAAATAAATAATTACTAAGATAAATAAAATAAACTAAATAAACCTATACCCTGATTTACTTAATTTTAAAAAAATCATAAACCTAAATCATAAACCATAAACCCTAAACCCTAAACCCTAAACCTATACAAACCCTAAAAGCCCTAAATTTGAAACCCTACCCTACCCTACAATAAACCCTAAACCTAAACCCTAACCTAAATCCTAAACCCCTAAACCCCCAAACCTAAACCTAAACCTAAAGTAACTAAATAAATTAAAATGTAAACCTAAACCCTAAAACCTAATAAACTGAACCTAAACCTAAACCCTAAAACTAATAAACCTAAACCCACAAACCTAAACCTAACACTAAAATGGTAAGAACCTTGATGGCGGAACATCACCATCAACCAGTTCGGTCTAGATCTAACGATGGAGGTTAAGGCTAATGGATTATCTTGGTGGTGGGGATGGAGGTCTTGATGGATATGGAGGTGGCACTCGAAGCAGTGGTGGTTATGGAGGCAGGAGAAGCGACGAAGGTTACAACTGTGCTGGTGCCGGAAGAAGAGATCGGGGATATGATGGTGTATCCCACTACTCCAGAGGCTGGGGTGGTTCTGATGGGAATTGGTGAAACTGAAGAACAACCAATTCAATCTGTTGATTATGGAACTATGTCTTTACAATATAGATGGTTCTAGTTATCTAGGGTTTTTGATTTTCTCTATCAGTGCTCATTTTCTATTTATGTCTTCACATGTGTGTTACAAAACTTGGTCTGTTACTTAGTTGATGAAAACAAAAAGAAAAAATGATGAATATGAATTTGTTCTTTGTTAAAAAAAACAAAAACCCAAAACCCTTAGCTAAAACCTAAATCCTAAACCTAAAATGTTAATGCTAAAACCTAAACCCTAAAATATAAACCTAATCCCTAAACCCTAAACCCTAAACCCTAAATCTTAAAACCTAAACCCTAAACCTTAAAACCTACAATCCTAATCCCTAAACTCTAAATCCTAAACCCTAAACCCTAAACCCTAAACCTTAAATTGAAAAAACCTAAAAACCTAAACCTAAACTAAATAAAACCTATAAATAAAATAAATATAAAACTTAAACCTAAATAAAATTAAAAAATAAAATAAAATAAAAGCCTAAACTAAAACTTAAAATGTATACCTAAAAATAAAATAAAATAAACTGATGATAATAAACAAAAATAAAATAAACAAAAACCTAAACTAAACTGAAAAATAAAATAAACCTAAGAATAAAAAACCTAAATAAAAATAAAAACTAATCATAAAATAAAAATAAAATAAAATAAAAACCTAAGCCTAAAAAAATAAACCTAAAAACCCTAAACTAAAACTAACCAAATAAAAATAAAAAATTATTTAAAATAAACTTAAACCAAAACTATATATACTAAATTAAAAAAAATCTAAACCTAAACTAAATAAAATAAAATAAATAAAAAAATAAACATAAACCTAAACTAAAAGATAAACCTAAAAAATAAACCTAAAATAAAACTAAACCTAAACATAAAATAAAACCTAAACCTAAACCTAAAAAATAAATAAATAAACTAAACCTAAAAAATAAACTCT
The DNA here is from genome assembly GCA_021442155.1 of Cymbidium sinense. NCBI lineage: Eukaryota > Viridiplantae > Streptophyta > Magnoliopsida > Asparagales > Orchidaceae > Cymbidium > Cymbidium sinense. The sequence continues at coordinate 65,205 of JAKCPB010001538.1, read as the reverse complement.
ACAAAATAAATGTAAACCTAAAAATAAACTAAAATGAAAACCTAAACTAAAATAAATAAACCTAAAAATAAATAAACTAAATTAAATAAAAATAAAATAAACTAAATAAACCTAAACCTCTTGGTTTGCTTTATTTTGTTTTATTTACAAAAAAACCATAATCTCTAAATCCTAAACCCTAAACCCTAAGACCTAAACCCTAAAGCCTAGAACCTACAACCTTAAACCCTAAACCCTAAATCCTAAAAAATCCTAAACCCTAAACCCTAAACCCAAACCCTAAACCCTAAACCATAAAATCATAAAGCCTAAAACCATAAACTTTAAACCCAAAACCTTAAACCATACACTCTAAAGCCTAAACCCTAAACCGTAAACCCTCAACCTAAACATAAATTAACTAAATAAATTAAAGAATAAACCTAAGCCCTAAAACCTAATAAACCTAAACGTGAACCCTAAGAATGGTATCTCCTTTTGATTGAGGTCTAGATTATTTCTGGTTGGTACTACTGAGCTTTGGTTGCCCTCTAGTTTTGGTGGCTCTTTGTTCTTGTTGGTCTCCTACTGTGTTGGTTTTAGGATGGCTTGGTGATTGGCAGGATTCAGAGCTTGCTTATCTGCCTTTTTCCCTAGCCTCTTCTTTTCCTTGTGAGGGTTTATTGGCTGGTGGTTGCTTGATGGCTATCATATTTTCTATCCTTTTTCTTTCAATTTTGGCTATCTGGTGTCGTGATTATTGGTTGAGCCTGGCGTTGGCTTTGTTCCTTCTTGGGCTGAGTTACTCTCTCTAGAGATGTTATTTGCTATCTAGTTTTCCCCTTTTACGGTGGTTTTAAGTTTTTTTTTGTGGTGCTTGCCTCTTGGGGATGGCCCATTGTCATTTCTTTTATTGTGGGATGAATTATTTGTGGTTTTGGCTATTCTTGGCTCTATTGCTATATCTGTTGATTCCTGCTACTATGTTTGGCTGGGTGGCCTTGATGGTTGGCTGGAGCTATGCTGTTGGTTGGTGGATCTGCATAAATTTTTGGTTTTTTACTTTTGGTCTTTGTTTGTTTTGGGTGGCTTTGATTGTGGCTGTTTCTAGGCTACTGCCTTATTTGGTTGGTTTCTTTACTATGGATTGGCTAGATGTTTTTATTGGTTAGTTGCCTATTTAATCTTGATGATAATCGGAACATGGCTAGCTCTTGGCTATTGGCTATTTGGTTTAATCGAGGTAAGTTGGCTATGATGGCTAGGATGTTTCCCCTATTATCCTTTTGGTTGGTAGCACCATATGTGATTATAACCCTTCTTCTGAAGTTTGGATGCTCACATATCCTATAACCCATTGAGATGAATGTGATTGAGCCTGAGCCTTATCTACAATTTTTATCATTTTATTTATTTTATTTACTTAGCTTGTCCTTATTTCTAGATACTTATCTCTATCTTAAGTTCTTTTCCTATTTGTGGCAGGTTTTGGGGTTGTAGGTGGTTTGTGCATCTCTCAGAAGATTTCAAGAAATCAATGGCTTTAGCAGCCCTTATTGGAATTCTGTGATTTTTCTTTCTTAGTTTTTCATTTCTCTTCTTTGGTTTTCTTGTAATAGGTAGGGGATTTATCTCTTTAGGCTAACTGTAGCTCTATAAAAGTTTAGAGATTTATCCCCTTTAAGGACCTTGTATCCCTTACTTTTTGGCAATAAAATTCTCCCACTTTTGATTTAAAAAAGTGGTGGTGGGGGATCTCAAGGTGTTGGAGGATATGGAGGTGGTGGTTGGAGTAGTCGTGGTTATGGAGGCAGGAGGAGCGATAGAGGTTATTGCCATGGTGATGGCGGAGGGAGAGATTGGGGAAATGATGGTGGATCCTGTTACTCAAGAGTCCGGGGTGGTTTTGATCGGAACTAGAGAAACTGAAAAATGGTCGATCTGATCTGCTACTTATGGAACTCTTTCTTTATAGTAGAAACAGTTCTAGTTATTTAGGGTTTTTATTTGTTCTTTGCATACTCATTTTTTATCTATGTTGTCGCTTGTGTCTTAGAAAGCTTCGTGTGTTACATGGTTGATGAATTCGAAAAGAAGAAATGTTGAATATGAATTTGTTGTTAGTTAAAAAAAACCAAAAATCTTAAACCCTAAACTAAAACTTGAACCATTAACCTTAAACCTAAACCTTAGTAAACCTTAAGCCCTAAACCCAAAAATTCCTAAATAAACCTAAACCCTAAAACCTAAACCTAAATGCTAAACCCTAAACCCTAAACCTAAAACCTAAATCTAAACCATAAACCCTATACTAATCCCTAAACCCCAAACCTAACCCTAATCCTAAACCCTAAAAAGCAAAACTAAACCTAAACTAAATAAAACATAAAATATAATAATGAAAACCTAAATAAATAAAAAATAAAATAAAATCTTAATCCTAAACTAAAAAACTAAAGAATAAAATAAATAAACTAAATTTAAAATAAAATAAATAAAACTTAAAACCTAAAATAAATAAAATAAATAAAAATAAACTAAACCTAAACTAAAATTAAAAAAGAAATCTAAATAAAAACCAAAATAAAACCTAAAAGATCTTAAAATAAACCTAAAATAAAATAAATAAAACATAAACTAAAATAAAACTAAAATAAAATAAACCTAATAAAATAAATAAAAAAAAAACCTAAACTAAAATAAAATAAACTAAACTAAAAGAAAACCTAAATAAAAAATAAAATAAACTAAAATAAATAAAAAAATAAACTAAAATAAAAACTTAAACCTACCATTTTACTTTAAAAATAAAATAAAAATGACCCTACCCAATGGGTTAAAATATAAATAAACCTAAACCCTAGGCCAAACCCTAAACTAAATGTAAACCCTAAACCTAAAACCTACCCTACCAAAACCCTAAAAAATACCAAACCCTAACTGACTCTACCCTGAGCCCCAAACTAAACCCTATTAAACCATGAGCCATACCAACCCAACCTAACCAAATCTAAACAAATAAAATAAAATAATAAAAACTAAACCTAAACTTACCTAAAAATATATAAATAAAAAATAAACTAAACTAAAATAAATAAAATAAACCTAAATAAAGAAAATAATATAAACTTAACAACCTAAAATATAAAATTAAACCTAAATAAAATAAAATAAACCTGGATAAAATAAAAAAAAACTAAATAAAACATAATCCAAAAATAAAAAATAAACTTACAAATAAATAAAAATAAACACTAAACCCTAAACAAAAAAAAATTAAACCTAAAATAAAAAAAAAATCAGCAAATTAAAATAAACCTAAACCTGAACTAAAATAAATAAAACCTAAACCTAAACCTAAGACAAACTAAACCTAAACCTAAACCTAAATGAAATAAAATAAAATAAAATGAAAAATAAACCTATAATAAAAATATAACCTAAAACAAAATAACATCATAAAACCTAAACTTTAAAAATAAAATAAAACCTAAACTTAAAATAATAATAAAATAAAACCTAAACCTAAAATAAAATTAAAATAAAACTAAATTAAAATAAACCTAAACTTAAACCTAAACCTAAAATAAACTAAAATAAAAAAAACCTAAACTAATAAATAAACCTAATATAAATAAAGTAAACTAAATAAAATAAAACAAACCTAAAATAAAATCAAAATAAATAATATAAACCTAAACTTACCCTTTACTTAAAACTAAAAAAAATAAAATAAAAAATGTAAATAAAATCTAAAATAAAAAATAAACCTAAACCTAAAATAAAATAAAATAACTAAAATAATAAACTAAACTAAACTAAAATAAACTAAACTAAAATAAAATAAAATAAAAAATAATAAAATAAAATAACTATAATAAATAAAAATAAATAAATAAACTAAACTCTCTTGATTTTTTTAAAATAATATAAATAATAAAAATATAAAACCTTAACCCTAAACCTAAAGGCATAACCTGGGCCTAACCCTACAAACCTACTGAGCCCTAAACCAACCTATGACCCTAAACCACAACCTCTAAACCCTAAACCTCTAACCCTAAATCCTGGGCCCTAAACTGAGCCCTAAACTAACCTAACTAACCTCTGAGCCCTAAACCATAAATAAAATACTACACTGAGCCAAATATACCTAAACAAACTAAACTAAATAAATAAAATAAAGATAAAAAAAGAAAACCTAAAAATTAAAATAAAACCTAAACTGCTAAACCTAAACCTAAAAATAAATTAATATAAGCTAAAATAAACTAAAATAAAATAAATAAAAATCTAAACTAAAATAAAATAAAATAAAATAAAATAAAACCTAAATAAAATTAAAAATAAAACTAAAATAAAAATAAAATAAGCCAAAGATAAAATAAAATAAAAACTAAATAAAAACCTAAACCTAACAACAAAACCTAAAAATAAATAAGAAATAACACTTAAACCCTAAACTAAAAAAAACTCAATCCTAAAATAATAAAATATAATAAATAAAATAAAATAAACCTAAGCCTAAAATAAAATAAATAAAACCAAAACCTAAACCTAAACCTAAACCTAAATTAAATAAAATAAAATAAACTAACAATGAACTGGCTAAACAAAAAAAAAAAATAAACATAAAACCTTAAAGCAAACCTAAAAAATAAAATAATAACTAAACTAAAACCTAATAATAAAAAAAAATAAAACTTATGCTTAAAAAAAATAAAATAAAACTAAATGAAAAATAAACTAAACTAATAAAAATAATAAAATAAAAATCTAAACTAAAATAAATAAACCTAATATAAATAAATTTAATTAAATTATATTAAAAAAACCTAAATAAAATAAAAATAAAGAAAGAAAATATATTATAAATAAACTAAATAACCTAAACCTATCGGTTGACTTAAATTTTTTTAAAAAAAAAAAACCTAAAATAAACTACAAAATAAAACCTAAAAATAAATAAAAAAATAAAACCTAAACCTAAATCAAAATAAAATAAAACCTAAACCTAAAATATAACATAAAACTTAAAATTATAAAATAAAAATAAAAGTAAAACTAATCTAAAAAATAAATATAAACCTAAACCTAAACCTAAAAAATAAACTAAAATAAAAAACTTAAATTAAAAAGAATAAACTAAACTAAATAAAAATAAAAATAAATCTAAAAGAAAATAAAAAATGAAATAAACTTAAACCTACCAGTTTACTTAATTTAAAAAAATAAAAATAATAAAAATAATAAAAATAAAACTGACTCTAAAACCTCACCTACTAAACGCTAAAACCAAACCCCAAATCCTAACTTACCCACTACCCTGACCCACAATTTTGTTAAAACCTTCAAACCCTAAACAAAACCTGAGCCCTAAACTAACTTAAACCCTAAAACCTAAACCCTAAAGCCTAAACTCTACCACTAACCCTAAACCATAAACTGAGCCCTAAAAACCTAAAAAATAAAATAAAATAAACTAAAACCTAAACTAAACCTAAACCTAAAACCTACCTAAATCTAAAAATAAAAATAAATTAAAAAAACTAAATTAAAGAAAATAAAACAAACATATGCTAAAAATTAAAATAAACCTAAAATAAAACCTAAATAAAATCAAAACTACCTTAAAACAAATAAAATAAACTTAAGATAAAATAAAATAAAAATTAAAACCTTAACCCAAAATAAACCTACAATAATTAAACACTCAACCCTCACTAAAAAAAACTACCTAAAATAAAAAAATAAAATAAACTAAAATAAAATAAACATAAACTAAACTAAAATATACTAAACTAAAATAAATAAACCTAAACCTAAACCTAAAATAAAAAATCAAAACCTAAATCTAAACTAAAATAAATAAAATAAACTAAAATAAATAACCTAAGCTGAAAATAAAACTTAAAAATAAACCTTACAAAACTTAAACCTAAAATAAATTAAAAAAACCTAAACCTAAAAAAAAAAAAATAAAACCTAAACCTAAAATAAAATAAAAATAAAATAAATAAAAAAATAAACAAACCTAAACCTAAAAATATAAACTAAAATAAAAAAAACTAAACTAAGATAAATAAACCTATAAAATAAAAAAATAAACTAAATAAAAAAAATAAAATCTAAATAAAAGAAAAATAAATTAAATAAAATAAATGAGATAAACTAAATAAACCTAAACCTGACTTACTTAATTTTTGTTTTAAAACCTAAAGCCAAAACTCTAAACCCACATCCTAAACCCTCCCTACTCTAAACTCCCTAACCTAGTCTTGAGCTAAAATCCTAAACCTGAGCCTCCACTGAGCCCTACCATGACCCTAGGCCACTGGGCCAACTGAACGGCATAGGCCCTACACTGGGCCAGAAATCCTGGCCCTGGGCAACTGACTTGGGCCCTGGGCCCTGGGCCTCACTAGCCCAGGCCTGGGCCTGAGCCAAGGCCCTGGGCTGGGCCAAAAGCCACTGGGCCCTGGGCCACTGGATGACCTGGCCAGCCCAAGGCCCTGGGCCAGCCAGGGAGCCCAGACCCTGGGCCCTGGATGTTGGGCCCTGGGCCACCAGGTCAGGCCTGGGCTGAGCCTGGGCCTGAGCCTAAACTGGGCCAAGGCCAGGCTGGCTAATCCCCAGGCCTCAGACCCTGGGCAAACCCTAATGCACCCTGGGCCCTCCCCCAGACCCTAAACTGAGGCTAAACCTCCTACCCCACCACAAAAAAAGTAAAACCAAGACTAAACCCTAAACCTTAAACCTAAAACCCCTACACACAAACCCCTAAACCTTAACCCTACACCGTAAACCTTAAACCTAAACCTAAAGTAAATAAATATAGTAAAAAAGAAACTTAAACCTTAAAACCTAATAAACCTAAACTTAAATGTAAACCCTAAAAATGGGAATAACCTTGACAATAGGAACATCACCATCAACCAGGCTCAGTCTACATTTGATGGTGGAGGCGAAGGCATAGGCAGCAGTTACCGTAGTGGTGGTTGGGGATCTGGAGCTGCTGGTGGATATGGAGGTGGTGGTCAGAGCTGTGGTGGTTATGGAGGAAGGAGGAGTGATGAAGGTTACAGCCATGGTGATAGTAGAGTGAGAGATCGGGGGTATGATGGTGGATCCCATTAATCGAGAGGCCGAGGTGGTTCTGATGGGAATTAGAGAAACTGAAGAATGGGTGATCCGATCTGCTGCTTATCGAATTGTTCTTTATAGTAGAGATCATTCTAGTTATCTAAGGATTTTGATTTGCCCTATTCATGCCCATCTTTTATCTATGTTGTCGCTTATGTCTTAAAAAACTTGATGTGTTACCTGGTCGAGAAATCAAAAAGAAGAAATGTTGAATCTGAATTTATTATCTATTAAAAAATAAACCAAAAATCTTAAACTCTAAACTAAAACCTAAACCCTAAACTTAAAACATATACCCTAAACCCTAAGCCCTAAAAACCCTAAATCGTAAACCCTATACCCTAAATCCTAAACCCTAAACCCTAAAACCCTAAACCCTAAACCCGAAACCCTAAAGCCTAAACCTTAAACTAACCTTAAACCCTAAACCCTAAACCCTAAAAAGCTAAAAACCTAAAACTAAACTAAATAAAAATAAATGATAAAAAAAAAAAAAACCTAAACCAAAATAAAATAAATAAAAAAAATAAAATTAAATAAAATAAAACTTAAATTAAAACCTAAACTTAAAATTAAAAAGAAAATAAAATAAAAATAAAAACATAACTAAAATAAAATAAATAAAAACCTAAATTAAACTAAAAAATAAAAAACCTAAATAAAATTACAAATATACCTGAAATAAAAATAAAATAAACATAAAATAAAATAAAATAAAAACTAAATAAATAACATAACCTAAAAAATAAACCTAAAAATAAAACATAAACCCTAAACAAAAAAAAACATAAACCTATAATAAAATAAAATAAACCTAAACCTAAACTAAAATATATAAAACCTATCGAAATAAACTAAACCTAAACCCGAACCTAAACAAAATAAAATAACCTAAAATAAAAATAAACCTATACCTAAAATAAGAAATAAAACCTAAAATAAAAACCTAGAACCTCAACTTAAAAATATAAAATAAAAACCTAAACCAAAACATAATAATAAAAAATTAAACTTAAATCTACAAAATAAAATAAAAATAAAAATAAGCTAAAAATACCCTAAAACTAAACCTAAACCTAAAAATAAGCTAATATGAAAAAAAAACTAAACTAAAATAAATAAACTTAATATAAAAAAATAAACTAAATAAAATAAAAATGAACCTAAATAAAAATTAAAAATAAAATAATCTAAAATACATCATAAATATACTAAATAAATTAAATACACCTAAACATACCAATTTGATTTTTTTTTTAAAAAATAAAACCCAAACTAAAAAAATAAACCTAAAAATAAACCTAAAATTAAAACCTAGAAGCTAATCCCAAAAAATTAAATAAAATCTAAACTAAACATAAAATAAAACATAAAACCTAAACATAAAAAAAATAAAATAAAATAAAAACTAAATAAAATAAATATGAAAATCTAAAATAAACTAAATTAAATAAACTAAATTAAATAATAAATAAATAAATCTAAAATGAAAAAATGAAATATCTAAATAAAATTAAACTAAATAAACTAAACTACTAATTTACTTTGTTTTTTAAAATAAGAAAAAAACCTAAACCACTAGAACCTAACTACTCTAAATAACAAAAAAAAACACAGGACAGCCACCTACCCCAGACCCTAAACTGGGCTAAACCCTAAACCTAAAAACTGAGCCCTAAACCCTAAATCCTGATGATAAACCCTAAACCCAAATCCACTAAATAAAATAACTAAAATAAAGCGAACCTAAACTAAAACCTAAACCTAAACCAAACTGACTAAAATGGAAACTAAACTAAAATAAAATAAATAAAACTAAACTAAACAAAAATAAACTTAAAAATAAAACCTAAATAAAATAAAACTAAACCTTGATAAAATAAAATAAACTGGATCAAATAAAATAACAACTAAATAAAAACCTAAAATTAAATCTAAATATAAAACCAAAATAAATAAATAATAACACATCCCTAAACTTTAAGGAAAGTAAACCTAAAATAAAAAAAAATAAAACCTAAAACCTAAACTAAAATAAAAAACCTAAACCTAAAATAAAACCTAAACCCATGCTAAATAAAACAAAATAAATAAAATTAAAACTAAACTAAAAATAAAACTTAAAATAAACCTAAAAAAATAAAAAACCTAAACCTAAAAATAATAAAATAAAACCTAAACCAAGAAAGATAAACAAAAACTAAACTAAAATAAATAAACTAATATAAATAAACTAACTAAATAAAAATAAAAGTAAAATAAACTAATTAAATAAATTAAATAATGTAAATAAACTAACATGGGTTTGCATGGCTTTTAAAAAAAACTAAACCCTATATGGGCCAAGAGCCTAAGGCTGATCCTAAAACCTGACTCTGTGCCCAGGCCCTAAACCTGATGTTGGGCCCTGGGCCCTGGGCCCTAAACCCTGACCCTAAAGGCTAAGCCTTACTGACCACACCCTGAAAGTGGGCTCACAAGATCATGGGCTTAATCCTGGGCCAGGCCATTACCCCACTGGGCTAAACAGGACCCAGACCCTGGGCCCAGAGCCCCTGACCTGACCCTGGCCCTGGGCCCCAGGCTCTAGACTTTGTAGCCACAAACCTACCCAGGCCCAACCCCATCCTGGACCTAAACCCTAGGCTATTATCCCACAAACCCTAAACCCCAAAACTCTAAACACTAAAATCCTAAACCCTAAAACCTAAACACTGGCGCTAAACCCTAACCTAAACCTTAAACCTTAAAGCATAAACCCTAAACTTGAAACCACTAAACCCAAACCCAACCCTACACCCTAAAACATAAATACCAAATCCTAAACCTAAACTTAAAGTAACTAAATAAATTAAAAAGGAAACCTAAACCCTAAAACTTAATAAACCTAAACATAAACCTTAAGAATGCTCAGAACCTTGAAAGTAGGAGCATCACTGTCAATTAGGCTCGTTTAGATTTGGCGGTGGAGGCGAAGTCATAGTCGACAATTATCACAGCGGTGGTGGGCGATCTGGAGCTGGTGGTGGATATGGAAGTGGTGGTCGAAGCAGTGATGGTTATGGAGGCAAGAGGAGCAACAGAGGTTACAGCCGTAGTGTTGGCAGAGTGAGAGATCAGGGATATGATGGTGGATCCCGTTAATCGAGAGGCCGAGGTGGTTCTGATGGGAACTGGAGAAATTGAAGAATGACCTATCCAATCTACTGCTTATCAAACTATGTCTTTATAGTAGAAACGATTCTAGTTATCTATGAATTTTGATTTGCTCTATGCATACTCATTGTTTATCTATGTTGTCTCTTGTGTCTTAGAAAACATGGTGTGTTACTTGGTTGATGAAATAAAATAGAAGAAATACTGAATATGAATTTGTTCTCTTTTATAAAAAAAAACCATAAACCACAAACCCTCAACTAAAACTTGAATCCTAAACTTAAAAACATACCACTAAATCATAAAACCTCAACCCTAAACCCTACCAACCCTACCCTGCCCTAAACCTAAACCTAAACCTAAATACTAAACTCCAACCTACCAACCACAAACCTAAAGCACAACCTAAACTAAATAAAACTAAAATAACATAAATAAAGAACTTAAACCAAATAAAATAAAATAAAACAAAATAAAATAAAACCTAACCTAAAATAAAATAAAACACACTAAAATCTAAATAAAACCTAAATAAACTAAAACCTAAATAAAATTACCTAAAATAAAAATAAAATAAAATAAAAATAACACTAAACTTAGAAATAAACCTAAAATTCATAAAATAAACTTAAACATAAACTAAACATAAACCTATAATAAAAATAAAATAAAACTAAACTAAAATAAATTAAACCTAAACCAAAATAAACTAAAAACTAAACCTAAACTAAATAAAATAAAATAAACTAAAATAAACTAAAACTAAAGTAAAAAATAAAGTTAAAAATAAACCTAAAATAAAACTAAACTTAAAAAAATAAAATAAAAAACTTAAACATAAATAAAAAATAAAATAAAACTTAAACTAAAAATTAAAATTAAAATAAAACTAACTAAACATAAACCTCAACCTAATCCAAAAAAATAAAAAAAAATAAAATAAATAAACTAAAATAAATATTCTAAACTAAATAAAAAAATAATTAAACCTAAATAAAATTAAAATAAACTAAAATAAATAAAAATAATCTAAAATAAACTTGACTAGTTTGCTTGAAAAAATAATAAAATAAATAACCCTAGGCCCTAAATCCTACCTGAGCCCACAGCCCAGGCCCTGAGCCACACCCTGGGCTCTGGGCTCTGGGCCCTCTTAATCCTCCTAAGACCCCCAAACCCTGGCCCTGAGCCCTAGTAAATGACCTAAGCTGATCCTGGGCCCTGGGCCCTGGGCTATGAGGCCCCACCCCAACCCTACACTGGGCCCTAAATCTGGGCCCTAGGCCAGACCTCCTACCTACTCCCTGGGCCTAACTGACCACTGACCCAAACTAAAACCCAACCCTTATCTCCTAAACCCTGACTACCACCCCACCCTCTAAACCTAAACCTAAATAAAATAAAAAATAAACCTAAAAACTTAATCTAAACTAATGGCTGAACCTTGGGAGGAACATAAGTGTCAACTATGCTTAGTATAGATGTCGCGGTGGAAGTGAAGGTGGTGGTGGTGGTTATCACAGTGGTGGTTAGAGATCTGGAGGTGTTGTTGGATATGGAGGTCGAGGTGGGAGTAGTGGTTATTACGGAGGCTAGAGGAGAGCGATGGTATGGTGGTGAGATGGATAGATCTAGGATGGATCCGTTGCTGAGAGGCGTGGTGGCTCTAATTGACTGGAGAAACTAAGATGATTAATCGATCTATTGCTTATGGAACTATCTTTATAGTAGAGATAGTTCTAGTTATCTAGGGTTATTGATTTGCTCTATGTGTGCTTATTTTCTATTTATGTCTTCTCTTGTGTAGAAAACTGGTGCTGGTTGAAATCAAAAGAAGAAATGTTGAATATATTTTTCTCTGTTAAAAAAAACCCTAAAACTAAACCCTACACTAAACCTAAAAAACCCAAAACTCCCTAACCCAAACCTTACCACTAACCCCAAACCCTAAACCAAACCTTAACCAAAATCCTGACTCTAAATTCTCCAAAACCCTATCTAAATAACCTTAATACTACATAAACCTACCATACCATCTGCACCCTCCCAAACAACCACAACTTCCTAACTGAGTATAAAATTACTGGCCTGAGCACTCCATGACCCTAAAGGCTTAGGCCCTGGACTGAGCCCTGGCCCTAGGCCCTAGGCTGAGCCAAAGCTAGGCCTAGGCCCTGAGCCCATTGGACTAGGCTGAGCCCTAGGCTCTGGCTAACTGCTGAGCTAGGCCTGGGCTGAGCTAGGCTGAGCCTGGCATGAGTGTGAGCCCTGAGCATGGGCCTGGAGGCCTAAGAGGCCCTGGGCTGATGAGCCTGGGCCTAGAACTCCCTGGGCTCATGGGCCCTGAGCCTGACTCAGGCTGGGCCCTGGGCCCTCCAACTCACCCTGGGCCTGGTGTGGGCCCTAGGCTGAGGCCTGGGCCTGGGCTTTAATCTAGGCCCTGGGCAGAAGCCTGGGCCCAGGCATGGGCCTGGGCCTGGGCCTGGGCCCTAGGCCCTGGGCCACAGGCTAGGCTAGCCCTGAGGCTAGGCCCTTTAGGCTGAGCATGAGCCTAGGCCTGGCCCTAGGCCTGGGCTTGTCTGAGGCCCTAGGCCCTACATGACTGGGCCCTAGGCCTGGGCCCTGGGCCCTGGGCCCTGGGCTTGAGCCTGGGCCTGGGCCCTAGGCCTGGGCCTGGGCTAGGCCCAGCTATAAACTGGGCCTAGGCTGAGACCACTGGGCCCTGGGCTGAGCCAAAGGCTCTAATAGGCTCTATAAGCCCTAGGCCTGGGCCTCACCCTACCTGGGCCTAAATCTGAGCTAGGCCTCTCTTAGGCTAACCTGGGCCACTCTACTAAACCTTAAACTAAACCCTAATACTAAAACTAATAACCCATACCTACTGTTGCCTAGCTATCATGCTCTTCTGATTCTCTTTCCCCATATCATTGTTAGCTTTTTGGCTGCTACTTGCCTATTATTTTGCATGATTGTCATTGTATTCCTTCTTGAATCAACGACTACTAGCCTATTTTGTGTATTCATTGTAGTGACATCGTGGCTTGGCATCTACCCTGATGATTCCTTAGAGAAAACTAAAAGACCCTATGGATCCTACTAGGGCATCAATTAACCTTGCTTCGATAGCTTTGAAATCATTCAAAGTCATTCTAGTTTGGATTTCTCTACCTAATATGCGTATTCTATTTTAAACCATCAATTCTTTTTTACTATGGGTGCTTTATTTGGTTAGCCATTGCAAATTGATCAGGAAATGACTATGAAATCTCATCCTTCAATGGCTAGAACCCTTTTTTAATTAGACATTACCAAGAAACACCTCAAAGAAATCTGGTTGGGATTTAAAAATTATGGTTATATATAAAAAATTGAATTTGAAAATTTCCCTATTTTTTGTTCTCACTGTAAAATCCACTAGCACGATAATTCTAGATATTTCATTCTACATCCTTACCTAAAAAAGAAAATCCCTATTAAGCAAACTTCTTTTCTAACCACAGGCGGATCGATTATTAAATATCAAAAAATATACTTCAAAAAAAGGAATTTTTGAATGTTCTAATAAGGCTAATTTACCTCTTACTTCTTCTATGCAATTGAAAGCTTCTAATGTGAACAATAATAGTTTTTCTAAACATTTGGATGATGATTCTTTTTCCTCTGATTCAATCCCTGCATCCTTGCTGGCTTTTATTGATGAAAATGAAGCTTTGATTGGGAATATAAATGAGGATATTAATGTTATGCATCATTCAAATTCAATGCAGAATATGGCTTTAATACCTCATGATAATCAGGTTGAAAAAACCAATTCTATTTTCCAGATTTAGGATGATTTAAATTCTCATAAAGATTTGGCTTTGTCTAATAATTTGGATCATGAAAAGAAAGGGCTTGGTGTTCACACTTTCCTCTAAATAAATATGTTTCTGCTCCCTCTCTTGCTATTCCTGATGCTCATTTGGCTTTAATAAATTCTAATGTCTTGGAAGAAGGAGAACTCATTTCTAATCAAGAGATTTCTCCTAAATCTATGACTAATGTTGCTAAATCCTACTCGAATGATGATTATATGGGAAAAGAAAATGGTTTCCAAACTTATCATGCTAAAAAAAGAAAAAAATGTTAAAAATTTTTGTCCCAAATTGCCAAGAAACACTAGATCAGCTACGACCTTCCTCTCCTCTCTTAATTAACTTGTTCTTAACCCATTTTTATTTATTTATGCTTAATTTTATTGTTTGGAATGTTAGAGGGATCAGTACCCTCTCTATTCATAACTATATTAGAAATCTTTGTCATATACATAATATTTCTTTAATTATTTTTTCTAGAGCCTCTTGTTCATGCTAACAAAATTAACCATGTCACTAGAATGATTGATTTCAATAAAATTTTTCTCTAATGTCAGAAATAGATTAGGTGCTTTTGGAATAACTTTGTAGAGGTTTCCGTTCTTGATGATTTTCAACAAGTTGCCAATGCTCAAATCTCTTATGGTGATTATTGTGTTTTGGGCTTAGATCTGGAAGAAATCTTTTTTGAGATAATTTGAGGAATTTTTACCTACCTATCAATAAACCTTGGTTGGTTGGTTGTCATTTCAACACTATTTTATTCACTTGAATGAAGTGGTTGTTGCTCTCTAAGATTCATTCCATGGAAGAATTTTCTAATATAATCCTTGACTGTAATTTGATTGATATTTGTTTTAAACTTTCTAATTATACTTGGAAAAACTCTAGACTTTGATAAAGGCTAGATCGGATTCCTTTTAATACTCATTAGATTACTCAATGGCATATTACATATGTTGATCATTTAAACATAACATTGTCTGATCATGCTCCTCTTTTGGTTTCTATTAAAGATAATTCTAATAGATTAAAAAATTTCTCTCCTTTTAGATTTCAGAACATATCAATTTAGCATATTGATTTTGTTTAATGTTGTGGCCAACAATTGGAAAGCTCTTTTACATCCTAATAATTCGATTATGGGGATGAATAGACTTTGGTTTAAGCTTAAAATACTTAAGAAAAATCTAGATCGGTGGAACAAGTATTATTTTAAAAACCTTTTTGCTAATATCAAAGATATGGAAAAAATGGTTTGTGATCATGAGGTCTCTATTATGGTTGATTCTTTTAAGATTAAGGACTTGAGGTAAAGATAAACTTGTTAATTTTCAAAATATAGAAGAGATATACTTATTGGTGAAGTGCTAGTAAACATATTAATGGTGAGAATACTAGGCATTTCCATGCTTTAGTTAATAAAGAGAGCTTTAAATAATATTCAAAAAATTAAAGATGGTAATGGAGAATGGATTATGGAGAATAATGATATTAAGGATTTGGTTAATAATTACTTCAGAAATATGCTTAATAAGAGTTGCTCTTATGAACCAATTTCTAAATCGCACTTGATTCCTTCTATTATTACCAATGATGATAATGATATATTATTATACTGCAGATGAAATTTTTAAAGGTCTTAATAGCATGAGCATAGATTATGTTCTTTGGTCAGAGGGTTTCACTACACAATTTTTTCAAAATTGTTGGTTTATTATTAAAAATGATTTGAATGTGGTTGTGGTTGACTTTGTAATGGTAATTCGTTTCCTAGATATTTTTTAGCACTTCCATTGTTCTCATACCTAAGAAAGATAATCCAAACTATTGGAGTGATTTTAGACCTATTAGTCTTAGCACCTTTTTCAATAAGCTTATTTCCAAAATTCTTGCCAACAGGCTTAGTCCTTTACTTCATAAGATATCTCTCTCAACCAAATTGGTTTTGTTAAAGGTAGATCTATTTTTGATAACATTTTACTTGCCCAAGAATTAATTCATGACTTAGATGCTAAGACTAGAGGTAGAAACATTCTTTTCAAATTATATATTACCAAAGCTTTTGATAATATCTCGTGGGATTTACTTTTCCATAATTTGAATTTATTTGGGTTTTTTGATAAATTTACTTTTCTTATGTCTGGTTTTTTATTTTGTTTAATGGGGAAGCTTTGGACTTCTTTCCTTCTTCCCATGGCTTAAGACAAGGGGGCCCTGTATCTCTTGCTTTATTTATTATTATTGTTGAGTACTTATCTAGGAGCATCAATGAGTTATTTTTAAATAATCCTAGTATGTTCTAGAACTCTTGGTGGTCTTCTATTTCCCACTTAGGCTTTGTAAATTATTTCATTATTTTTTTGCAATGCTTCTATTCAATATATCAAGAACCTCAAGTTTTTTAAATAAATTTGGTAGAAAGTGGTCTTTTTTATCAATGATAAAGCTACTTTATTATTTCTTTATTTCTAATAATAAAATCAATCAAATCTAGCATATCACTAATTTTAAACATCAACACTCACCTCTTAAGTAATTGTGTGCTACTCTATTTAATGGTCCAAAATGATCTCATCTTTTTGTTGAGTTAATTCAAAAACATTTAAATAAAAGTTTTGTTTGGGAATTTCATTTTCTTTCTTTTGGTGGCAGGCTCACTATTCTTAAAAGCACTATTAATTTTATGCCTTTTTATTTGATTCAAACTATTATTCCCACTAATTCTACTCTTAACAAAATTGATCGCTTACTTAATAAAGTCTTTTTGGCAATCCAATAATTCTATTAAACGAATGTATTGGTAATCCTGGCATAAATATTGTGGTCCTTTGGGTGAAGGTGGTCTTGGTTGCAAACCTATTCGTGCAGCTATGACTGCCTTCTCTCATATGCTCTGGTGGAATTTTAGAAAGTATGATAGCCTTTGTGCTAATTTTATGATGGAAAAATATTCCCAAGTTAAACACCCTCTTATCTATGCTTATAAAGTTGGTGACTCTCCGGTTTTGAAAATACTTTGCTCCATTAAATGGGTTGTTGAATCTTTAATATCTTGGGGTGACCACTTATCGTGCCTTCTTTCTTTTGGCAATACATCTATTCACTCCCTTTTTCTATACTCTCTTGTTGCTATCAAAGTTAAATTTTTCTGGCTTAATAATAATTGGAATGAAAATAAACATGAGAACTACATTCCTATTTCTATTTTCGACAAGCTTTGCAACTTCACTATCTTTTCTAGTAAACTTGATCAAATTATTTTCAAGCTCTCTTACAATGGCGATTTCATTCTTAAAGAGGTTTAGAATTTTATTAGAAATAAACAAAACCCCTCTAATGTTTTCATTAAACTTTGGAACAATATCATTCCCATTTCTTATTCTATTTTAGGTTGTAGGATTTTGAATAACTTCATTCTTGTAGATTCCTTTCTCTAGCTTAAATTATTTTATTTACCTTCCAAGTGCTATTGTTGCTTTCATATTAAAAATGTTAATCATGTTTTTGTCAATGGTGATATTGCTTCCAAACTTTGGATATGGTATGACGATTTATTTAACATTAACTATTTTTAGGGCTCTCTTTCATTATATCAACTTCTTGAAGTTTGTTGAAAGGTCATATTAAAGTTTTAATTGCCATTACCCTTATTTGGTTCATTTGGATGGATAGAAATGATGCTAAATATCAAAGCATCCCTATGAACCATAGAAGGATCCTTGTTATAACCCTAAACCCTAAACCCTAAACCTAAAGCCTAACTCTAAAATCCAAAACACTAAAACCCTAAAACAATAAACACTAAAACCCTAAACCCTAAACCTGAAACCCTAAAAACCTAAACCTAAAAATAAAAAATATAACATAAACTTAAAAACTAAAATAATAATAAAACTAAACTAAAAAAATAAATCTAAACTAAAAAAATAAACTAAAATAAAAAAACCTAAACTAAAATAGATAAACCTAAAATAAATAAACTAATTAAATAATAAATAAACCAAAGAAAATAAAAGATAAAATATAAATATGCCTAAACTGGGTTTAATTTAAATAAAATAATTATTAAATAAAATGCACTCCCCAACCTTAAATCTGAGCACTAACCAGGCACACCCATAAAACTAGGCCTGGGCCCCTGAGCCCTAGGCTAGAGCCCTAGGCCCTGACTGACTGGCACTACCTCCAACCCCAGGCCACACCAAGACTCCACAGGCTTTCTAGGCCCAACCTAGTCCTGGGCCCTTGCCCACTCCCTAAAATCCTAAACCCAAGGCCTAAATGCTGAGCCCTAATGACCCTATCCTAACCTGAGCCTACCCTGAGCCTAAAGCCACCAAACTGTGCCTTGACCTCAGGACCTTACTACCTTTCTATCATACCACAAACCCTAACCTACTAAACCTACCCACCCCACCCTCAGGCGGCTGCGTCTCTGGGTTCTGGGTGTTGGTGCTTTTCTTATGATTTTGCATTTTACTGCCCGTGATCGCTGATTTTTTTTTGCTTGGTTGTGCCTTTTCTTGCTTATGTGACTCTCCTTTGGATCATGGCAAGG
Organism: Cymbidium sinense; assembly: GCA_021442155.1. Lineage (NCBI taxonomy): Eukaryota > Viridiplantae > Streptophyta > Magnoliopsida > Asparagales > Orchidaceae > Cymbidium > Cymbidium sinense. Next base: position 46,512 of record JAKCPB010001538.1, on the reverse strand, counting down.
CATTGCTCACTGCGCGAATCCATGCTCATCCCTCACGGATGGACTTTGCTCTCGATCTAAAGGTATTTTGGATCGAATCCATCGGTAACTGCTATCAAATCCTTTAAGGATGCTCTTTGGTAAGATCCTAGCTCTAATGGCTAACTTAGTTTCCACATCATTCCATGGAATGTAGTCACATATGGAGATGTGGAGATATTAAGCCTTTTGAGTTCTCTTTGGTTGGTAAATTTTCTCGGCACCCTACTCTAGATAATATCCATTCTTTCTTCCATAGCTTAAAGCTTTGAGTCTTCACTGTGATTGATCCTCATCATATCCTTATTCAATTATCTAATGATTTAGATTATTCTCGAGTCTTTGCATGCCACTCCTATTTTATGTTTAATTGTCAAATGTGGATCTTGAAATGGTCACCCCTTTTTGATGTCAAAGAGAAATCCCCTATTTTTCCTTTATGGCTTGCTTTTCCCAACATGAGAATTCACTATGTTACTCACCAAGTTTTGTTTGTGGTTGGGGCTCTATTTGGTAGACCCCTTCAAATTGATCAAGCCACTTGCTAGATCTCGACCATCTATTGCATGTATCTTGGTTGAGATTTACATTACCAAAAAATACCTAAAGAAGTTTGGATTGGTTTGAAAAAATTGGATATAATCAGTGGAAAATTTCTGTGCACTCATTGTAAGATCCATGGCCCGACAACTCACGAATGCTTTGTGTTATCCTAACCTCAAAAGACATCATGATTCTAATACCTCTCTTGGAACTAGGAAAACCAAAAGTTAGTTTATGTTCCTAAAGCTACTCATAATGGAAATCATCCCACTACATCTACCCCTTTATTACCCACTGATTTTTCCAATGAAAAACACTCTGAGCTTGGTAAAAATACTACTATTGAGGTGTGTGAAGAAACTAATGAGCATTTACCTAGCCTCCCACTTGTAATAATTTGGCCTCTCATGACAATCCTTTGCTTCACTTGAATCTTAATGACAATTTGAATGGGGATCTTATATTGGATCAAAATAATATTAATCCTTTGGTGTAGATCAAAATCAGTTATGCATCATGGTATTGAATGATATTTGTACTTTGAATGGTGCAAGAACCTCTCCTTCTACTTCTGAGTAATACACAAGCTATTCCCATTTCTCATTCTTACTCGATCTCTGAAGAACATTGGGATATTGCTCCATTACGGATACCCAAAACCAATCCCTCTTTGATGGAGATACTTTGAATCTTGATAGACCCTTCCAAATAGTTATTAAAAAAAATCTTCCAAAGCCAAAATGACTAATAATAACTTCACTAGAACCACACGTTCTTCTCTAACACCTCACAAATAATTCTATCCTCCTCTATTCTTTTTACATTTCCTTTTTCCTTCTTCTTTTGGGTTTCCTTATGATTAATTTTCTTATCTGGAATATTCGAGGTTGTGGGACTCTCCCTATCCACAATCATGTTAGGAGCCTCTGTCACACTCATAACATCAAATTACTTGTTATTATTGAGCCTTTCATTCACTTTAACAAGATTGTCCATGTTGCTAGATCAATTGGATTTCAAAATTTCCTCTTCAACCTTAATAATAAAATATGGTGTTTTTGGAATAATTCCATCACTATTTCCATCATTGATGATCTCGAATAATTGGTAAATGTCAAAATCTCTTTAGGTGAGTTTTTTTCCTTTGGTTCCTTTATATGCTTCTTGTAATAGAGTGGGTAATATCCTTTGGAACTTAAGAACCTTCACCTCTTTGGTTAATCTCTGGTTGGTTGGGGTGATTTCAACACTATCATTGCTTCTTGAAAAGGGGAGGATGTTCTCCTAACCTCCATTCCATGGAAGATTTATTTAATATGATTCTAGATTGTGTCGATTGACATTGGTTTTAAGTGCATTACCATTGGCATAACTCTAGACTTTGGCGCATCTTCAGGACCCTTTTTTAATTCTCTTTGGATCAATCAATGGCCTCTTTCCTCTATTGAGCATTTGAGGAGAATGCGATCATGCTCCTCTTTTAATCTCTATCAAAGCTTCTCCCCCTTCTACTCCCTCACCTTTTAGATTCCAAAATATGTGGACCCAACATGGCGATTTCACTAATGTTTTTTTTACTAATTGGATGGCTCCTGTCCACCCGGATAATTCTATTAAAGGTATGATCAGTCTTTGGCTTAAGCTCAAAAGACTTAAACAAAACCTTAATTGGTGGAACAAGCATATTTTTAAAAAAAATTTACCAATCTTAAAGCTATGGAGCAAGTTGTTTGCTCTCTTGAAAAGGTTGTTCTTACGGATCCCGATAAGCTGGTGAGAACATTAAAGATAACTTGATTAATTACCAAAATATGGAAACCTATTGGCATCAAAAAGCCGCTAGCAAACATATTGTCGATGGCGACAAAAACACAAGGTACTTTCATGCTATTTGCAATAAACGGAAAGCATTAAACTCGATTAAGAAAATTAAGAACTCTAATGGTGTTGGATAAGCGATAATAATGAAATTAAGGAATCTCATACATCACTTTCAAAATCTATTAAATTCTAATCCTTCATTAGAAACCCCCTCCAACACCCATCTTATCCCTTCTATAATTAACAATGAGGAAAATCATTTGCTCACTTTGGTCCCTCGAGGGAGAGATTAGATGCCTCAATAGCATGAACGATTACATTGGTCTTGATGGCTATGACTCATTTTTTCAGCATTGTTGGCCTTTTATTAAATCGATCTTGTTGATCTTGTTATTGATTTTTTGATGGCGACTCTATGATATTTTTCATGTACTTCTATTGTCCTTATTCCCAAAACTAATAACCCTGAATCTTGGGGTGATTTTAGACCTATTAGTCTTTGCACTTTTTCCCAAAAACTCATTGCTAAATTAATTAACAATAGGATTAGCCATATGCTTCCTAAAACCATCTCCCCTAACCAAACTGGCTTTGTTAAAAATAGAGCCATATCTGATAATATTCTTCTCGCTTAAGAGCTGGTTCAGGACATTGATGTTCTTACTAGAGGAGGTAATATCCTTTTCAAACTGGACATCTCTAAAGCCTTTGGCAACCTCTCATGGGATTTTCTTTTTCAAATCCTCCATTTATTTTTTCTGAATTTAATCGGCTTATAAAAGTTGTATCACTTAATGCGGTTTTTACTATCATGAATGGGGAGTCCCTTGGTTTCTTTAATTTGAGTCATGGTTTGCGACAAAGTGACTGGCTTTCTCCTTCTCTTTTTATTATTGCTATAGAATACCTTTCAAGGAGCCTCAATGATCTTCTCATTAAAAATTCTAGCATGACTTTTAAAACTCATGGTGGTTTCCCCGTTTCTCATCTTAGCTTTGCTGATGATTTTATAATCTTCTGCAATGCCTCTCTTCACCATGTTAAAACTATTAAGAATCTCTTAAATAATTTTGGCAAAGTTAGCGGTCTCTTTCTCAATGAAAGAAAATGCTATTTTATCCCCTCTGCTAAGATTCCTAATAGACTTAATCAAATCTTTTACTAATTTTAAGCAAAATCAACTTCTCATTAATATATCGCTCCTCTTTAGAGGCCAGAAAAGATCCCACCTTTTTGATGACCTTATTCTGAAAATATCTAATAAAATTTTGGTTTGGGAATTTCATTTACTCTCTTTGGTGGTAGGCCGACCTTAATTAGCACTCTTAATTCCATGCCTTTATATCTCATCCAAACCATTGTGCCGACCATTTCTATCATCAACAGAATTGAGCATCTCCTTAACAAATTCTTCTGGGGCTCCAATACCTCCGCTAAAAGAATGCCTGGACCTCTTGGTTTAAAAGTTGTGCACTTTTGATGAAGGTGGTCTTGGTTGTAAATCCATAAAAGAAGTTACCAATGCCTTTTCCTATAAACTGGTGGAATTTTAGGAGTAATCATAGTCTTTGGGCTGGTGATAAATATTGCTAGGTAAGCACCCCTCACTTATCCTTTTAAAGGGTGATTCTCACGTGGAAAAACTTTGTTCTATTAAATGGGATGCAGAATCCTTAATTTCTTTGGGCATTAATTCTAGCACTTCTTTCTTTTGGAAATATAACTGGAGTGGATGTGGTTCCATTGATGACTTACTCTCCACTCATTCCACTGGCACTATTAAAGTAAACTCTTTCTGGCATAACAACAAGTGGAACAATAGTAAGCTTGTTGATTGTTTCCCTTTTAATTTCTTGCCTATGGTTTCTTCTATTCACTCCAAACAATCAAGATCAGATTCTCTTTAAGCTCTCACATAATGGTGATTTCAACTTCAAAAATGTGTGGCTCCACATTAAAGATACTCATGTTTCCTCCTATGTGTTCTCCAAATTTTGGAATAACAATATTCGTACTTCTTATTCTATTCTTACTTGGCATATTCTGAAAAATTTTATCCCTGTTGATTCCTTGTTGTGGGGTAAATGTTTTCATTTACCCTCTAAATGTCAATGTTGTTTCTATATTGAGAATGTCATGTTTTTGTCAAAGGGGCCATTACTTCAAAACTTTGGATTTGGTATGATGATCTTTTAAACACTGTCAATTTCAGTGGCTCTCTTACTTTATATCAACTCCTTGAAGTCTATTTTGATAATATTATTACAGGTCACATTAAATTCATCACTGCTATCACTCTTATCTGGTTCATATGGATGGATCAAAATGATGCAAAACATCATGGGATCCTTATGAACCATGTGAGGATTATTGCTAGAACTAAAAACAAAATTCATGACTTGTTTAAAGCCAATCTTATTCATTATAGACAATTCAAAGGCTATAAATTTGTGGCCAATAAATTGGGTTTTATTCTACCTGACCAACCTTATTGTCCAAATGACACGATTGTTTATTGGAAAAAACCTCTTGCCCACATTATTAAAATTAATACTGATGGCTCTGTTTCCCATAATGGCTCTGGTTGTGGTGGCATTTTCAGAAATTCTAAGGGTGTCGTACTATGTGCTTTTGCTTATCCCCTTACTTCACACCTTGTCCCATTCTTGAGCTTATGGCGGTTTACAAAGCTCTTGAGATTTGCCTCCAAAATGTGGCTCAATATTTGGATTGAGGTCGATGCTCTTTTACTGATTGACCTTTTGACTTCTACCAAAATGAGTAGCACTGAATTGTACAACCTCCTCAAGCAAACTAGAGCTCTTCTTTCCCAGCTGAATTTTAACATCACTCATGTTTGGCATGAAGGAAATGCTTGTGCTGACTACCTTGCCAATTTGGTTGCTAGATCAGATGGTATCATTTCCTTTAATCAACTCACCTTACTCAAACACTTGTGTGGACTGGTTAACTTGAATAATTCAGGGTTTCCTTATCTCAGAACTTAAGCTAATCTTTTTGATGTATACTTGGATAATTCTGGGTTTTTTGCTGGTTGTTTTCCTTTACTCCCAATTGGATTGGGGTTTCTTGTTTGCCTCTCTCTTTTGTTTCTGCTTTGTTTCTCCTCTCTTTCTGGGTCTTGCTACTAGTCTATTTATTACGGAAAGGTCTTGTTTTGGGACTGTTTCTAGATTATTTATCTTATGTTATATTTTATGATTCTCGATTTTCTGATTGGTTTTATTATCAAGCGTATTTGATCACACATGCAGTTGCTCTCTTCATCCTGGTTCTATTTGTCATTGTTAGAATTCTCCTCTCTTATTTTGGGCTCATTTTTATGAACTCTCTACTCTTACTGGCTTCTCCTATTACTTGTGGTATCCCCTTTCTTAGTTGTTGGATTGGACCCTTGAGGCTATTGGCTATCTTGCGGTTTACGGACTTATGTCCCATGTGGTTTGGAGTGACTTAAGGTTTTTCATTCGCCTTTCTTGAGATCCTAGGATTATCCATCGATTTCTTGGTTCTTTACTAATGCTTTTGGGTGGACTCTTGGCGACTTGTTGGTTCTTGCCTTGGTTGTTTGGATTATTACTCCATCTCTGTCTATGGGGCTTTGTGGTTTTAACTCCCCTTTGAAGTTGTTAATTCTTTGGGTGGACTTTTCTTTGAACCCCTAATGGTTTATTATATGCTATCATCTTAATTCATTATATTACTTTATTCTTTATTTACTTTCTCCATCTTCTTGCAGTTAAACTTGTTTTTATTGCAATATTTATCCTGGATGGGTGGCTTTATGGCAAGCAAACTAGTTCTTGTTGTCTTGGTTATTTCTTATCTTGGATTTTTGTTGTCTTGGTTTTAGGACTCTATGTTGGCTCCATCCTGTTGGCTATAGGATTTTGGTCTATGCTTTCAAGTTGTTTGACATTGCTATTACAGGATTTTTGGTGTTTGTTGCGGATTCTTTGCATTCAAAATACCTATTATTATTCTATATCTACTTGGTTATTAACTATGGCATTGTCTACTCTGATTGAGAGGCTTGGATGTTGTTGTCCTAATTATTGTCTGGGGTTTTTCCTTGGTTAGTCTTATTTTTTGTTGGATTTTAATGATGATATTCATTTGAATCCAATTTTTGATCTTTTTGCTGGTGGGTTCCATTGTGGCAATAACCTCTCTGCTGTTAGGGTTGGCTCTCTGAATGCTTGTGCTATTCATGTCTAGGCTGCTGTTCATCACCTACTAGTTATGCTCTTCATTACCTGCTGTTGTCTTTATTCCCCTCTGGATTCAGTTAGGTTTGTGTTGTCGTATGTAGTGTTTATGCTGATTGGGTGGTATTATGGCCAGTTGCTACCTTTTGTTGTCTTGCTATCTTGGTTGTATCAGATTTCTGGCCATGAATGGTGCAACTGGCAATATATCTCTGATTGTATTAATTTGGTGCCTTTTTTGGTTGGTTCGTCCTTTTCTGTGTTGCTATCTTTGATTTGGATTTGAATAAGGGTTTTAACATGTTTACCTTTTATGCTCTTTTGATTATGCTATTTCATTATTTTTTCATTGGTGTATGGGGTAGCTATTTTTATTTATCATATGCTCTCTATCTGGGTTTCTAACCTTTGCTAAGTCTTTTCTGATTGTTGTCCCTTGCTATCTTGGCTGTGGCTGTCTTGGCTGCTACTGCCTTGGCTATTTTTTTTTGTCTTGTCTCTTGTTTTTTGATTCTAATGTGGATCCTAATTTGTATCACCAATCTCTTTGTTGTCCTGGCTATGCTGTCTTGGCTGCTACTGCCTTGGCTATTTTTTTGTCTTGGTTATCTGTTGTCTTGTTTTTTTGGATTCTAATGAAGATCCTAATTTGTATCCCTGTTTTGATCTATCTTATGGTGGGTTCCAATGTTGCACTAACTATTTTGTTGTTGGGGTTGTTTTTCTGATTGCCCTTGCTATTTCTATCGAGGATATTTTTTATTTTCTGATAGTTGTGATCTACATTACCCTTATTATTTATATTTCCAACTGGGTTCACACTGGCTTGTGCTGCTTTCTCCTTGGAATGCAATCTCTTTGCTATCCCTATGTGTCTTGGCTCTGGCAGTCTTGGCTACTGCTGCCTTGGCTATTTTTTGTCTTGGCTATCTGCTGTCATGTTTTTTCTAGATTCTACTATGGATCTTATTTGGGGATTAGTCATGGAATACAATCTCTTTGTGGTCCCTTCTTTGTCTTGGCTTTTGTTTGTCTTTTCTTGCAGCTATTTTATCTTGGTTATTTGCTATCATGTTTTATTCTAAGGTGGATCTATTTGGACTCCAGTTTTCCCATATGGGATCATCGGGTTTGTCTTTACTCCTTTGAATACAATCTCTATTAAGGTGGTACTATGAAGCTGCATCTTGTGTCTTCGCCTCCATTATTTTGTTGATCAGATTCTCGGTCTTTAGCACTTCTACTAAATTTCTTGTATTATATCCTTATTGGGTATTTTCTTTGGTTTTGGTTTCTTTGCCTTCCCTTACAATTGTTTTTTGCCAACTATTGATATGGATACTAATAAGGGGCTTGTTCCAATCTGCATTCACTATCTTGATTGGGCTCATTTTCTAGACTTTACTTCTACCTCAAGGCTGTACTTCTAGCCCGAAAAATTCACTTATATATCATATAATTGGGATGGTGTAACTTATAGACTCATTGACTTTCTTAGCAGGATCTCAACAGGCTACCGCTTCTGCTACTGTTTTCCTATGGATGGTTTCTATGCTGACCTATTCATATGTATAATTTTGTTTAGGTTTGCAGATAATAAAGCCCACAAGACTTTCAACAATTGGTTGTTACCTTCTCATAGGTTTGTTGGCTATGATGGCTGTGTGGATTCCACTCTCTTTTGGTTTGGTAGTAGCTCTTATGATTTAACCCTTCTGCTGAAGTTTGGATGCACATATTTTGATCTGCCCCAACTTGGAGTGACTGGTAGGAGCCTTCTCTATCTCAGTTCCTTTCTATCATTCTCAGATTATGTTGTTTTCATTCATCCTTTTGTCCGTATTATCTTACTGTTCTAATCTCTTTCTTATTGCTATTTTGCAGGTGATTTTTTCTTGTCCTCTTGCAAGTTTGCTCTATATTGTCATGCATTCTCAAGTTTTTCAGAGCAATGGCCCAACCTTTTTTGGCTTATTATGTTTATCTACTTGTATCTTTTGATTACTTTAAGGTCTTCTTTTACTTTTGGATGTACTTAGATAGGGATTCACTCCTTAGGTTGTAGCTCTTTGAGCGAGTTAAGTTTATCCCCTTTAAAAACTTTGTAACCCTCTCTTTGTGGCAATAAAATACCCCTACATGGGGCTTCTTTAAAAAAATAAAAAATAAAAAAAAAATAAAAATAAAAATAATAATAAAAAAAAACCCTAAACCTTATACCCTAAACCTTCTCTGAGGAACATATCTATATCCCTCTCTTCCTCTCCTTGGGTGTTAATGGGAGATTTTAACTGTATCCTCTTCTCTAAGGAAAAAAGTGGGGGTAACCCAGTTCCAACCAACTGCACCATGGACTTCAAAGAGTGTATTCAGGATTGTGGGCTAATGGATTTATCTAGCACTGCCTCTTCTATACTTGGTCGAATCAGCAGGTTGACAACCCCATCTCCTCCAAAATAGATCGAACTCTATGTAACTCACAATGGCTTGAGAAGTTCCCTTCCTCTTTCTATAAAATAGGCAACCCGCTATCCTCTGACCATTCTCCCCTTATCACCTACCTATCCAAACCAATTAGAGTCTATCCCCGCTTCATGTTTAGAAATTAATGGACTAAAGATGAGGATGTGAAACGATTAATTCAGGAGCTATGGGCTGGTTTCATCCCTGGTGATCCACTATATGTTTTCTCTCAAAGGCTTAAACTCACAAGGAGAATTCTTAGATTTAATATGAGGGATTCTGATTCTATAAAGGCTCAAGTTGATGCACTAAAAATGGAGCTCGACTTCCTTCACATATTGCTTGACAAGGATCCATCCAACTCCATCATTGCAAATGAGGTTAAAGTTCTTAAAGAGAAATATATCAATCTTCTCTTAAAGGAGCATATGTGGGCTAGACAACGGGCTAAGGCCCATTGGCTAACCAATTTAGACGATGATTTGAAGTTTCTGTATGGCCACATTAAAGAAAGAAGAAGCTCAAATATCATTAGGTCTTTTCAGACTAACAATGGTTTTTTCTCTGATCCTCAGGATATTGTGAAAGAAATTACTACATTCTACTCCTCTCTCTTCAACTCTGGCCATGTATCTGGTGTTGATTTTCAGGATGATCTCGACGGACAGACTCTCTCCAATGCACAAGTGGAGGAGTTGGAAGCTGAATTCTCTGATGCTGAAATTATTAAGGCCTTGCATAGCATTAATGAAAACAAATCTCCTGGACCGGATGGGTTCAATGCCAGATTTTACACCTTTTACTAGGATATCATTGGTGGTCATTTCCTGAAAGCGGCTCACTATTTCTTTCAAACTAAGAAGCTTCCGGATATTTTCAAACATAGCCTCTTAACCCTTATACCTGAGAAGAAGCACTCAAACACTATCACTAATTTTAGACCTATCTCTCTATGTAACACCTTCTACAAAGTCTTAGCTAAAACTTTGGCCACTCGACTTAGCAAGGTACTCCCCTCTATAATACATTGTGCTCAGTCAACTTTTATCAAAAATAGGGACATTGCAGATAATATCTCTCTAGCCCATGAAATATGCTCCGATTTTCTCCCCTCCTATCCTGAATCTAGATTTATTGCCAAGTTCGATCTCAGGAAAGCATTTGATGTGGTGAACCGAGCCTCTCTCCTCAACAGACTCAAATTAAAAGGATTTCCTTCTTCTATCATTCAGCTGATCGAGGCATGCATTTCCAATGTGCCTTTCTCTATAGTCTTCAATGGTGAAATCAAAGGGTTTTTTCAATCATCTAGCAGGTTAAGACAAGGATGTCCTCTATCTCCTTTTCTATTCACCATGGTTATGGATCTGTTCTCCTGCTTTCTTGAGAATGAGGTACAGAAGAAAAGGTTCTCCACTCTTTCTTCTGGGAATTTGGAGGTCTCCCACCTCCTTTTTGCAGATGATCTCCTTGTGGTGGGCAAAGCCAACCCTTCCACCACGGCTGCCCTTAGAATGGCTCTTGAATCCCTCAATTCTTGTATGGGTCTCACAGTAAATGGAGAGAAATCTCAGGTTTGTTTCTCTAAGGAGTCCAGGATTGCTCCTCAATTTTGTATGGAGTTAAAGGTTAATCTCTCTAAGCTCCCTCTCCAATATTTGGGCCTCCCCTTGGTAGCAGGTTCTCCTAAGATTATACATTTTAATTCCTTAATTGATAAGCTATTTAAATGGCTTGCTGGGTGGAAGAGTAAGCTTCTCTCCTTGGGGGGTCGGTTTCAACTTATTCGATCTTCTATTAATGGCCTCTTATCCTACTGGTTTAGATCTATATATTGTCCCAAAGGAGTGCTGAAAAAGCTTAATTCGATTATCTCTAATTTCTTCTTCCATGGAGGGGAAAAGAACAAATTCCAAACTATCTCTTGGTATAAGGCTACTCTCCCAAGAGATAGGGGGGCTCTGGTCTCTCATCCTGCTCATCCCTCTACTCTATTTGCAAGGTCAAATTCATATTCAGGCTCTTACAGGGGCACTCACCACTGGCTACCTGGCTTTTCAATAAATATGGTTCATTGTGGAACAAACTCTCCTCCAAGATAACCCATCACTGGAGAGATTTAACTTCTCATGCCTCAAGGTTTAAAGCCAAATTCCAACTTAAGGTAGGTATAAACTCTTCTTACTCCTTCTTTTTCGACCCCTGGTGTGAGGGACTCTCTCTGGTGGATCGTTTGGGACAGAACTGCTTATCTCTTTTAAATATCCACCCGTTCTCTAAACTGAAAGATTTTATGCCTAATGGGACATGGGCACTTCCTTCTAATTTCAGTCTTTTGTTCCCTGCCTGTTCTAAAATTATATGTAACTCTCCTATAAGCCAAGAAGGCGATTCTACTTGCTGGTCAGGTCATAAAGTCATCTCTGCAAAAATTATTACACAAGCTTTCTTTGATCATTTACCGGGTCAAGCGGCATGAAGAATGCGGTTCAAGGTATAGCTTTAAATCAAACTCATCTTGTTGGTTGGCTGTCTTGGATGGGCTTAAAATGGCTGATGTGCTTTGTGCTTGAGGGGTTGGTTCTAATTCTATTTGCTGTTTCTGTAAAGTAGATACTGAAAACCATTCTCACTTATTCTTTGAATGCTACCACTCTATGTCACTGATAAGGCAACTCTTGCCTAATGGCTCTCCTTTTAAGCATGAATGAATCTAAATGCTCGTACTTTCTCTTCTTTGGAGCATAAGGCCATTGCCATACTTTTCTATTTAATTACGTCCCAAATCGGAAAGCACGACTTCATTAACGAGAGCAGTCATCTCCTCTTAATATAATTGCGTGTCAAAACTCATATTGGTTTCGATTGAGGAGATGGAAGTTTAAAATAAGCGGCGGACTCTAGCATTACTAGACTCATGGAGGCTCACTAAATCCTAATGACTTCGCTCCTAGCTTTACAAAATATGTTTTCTTTGTCTTTGTGCTTTACAGAAAGTTTTCTGGTTTGGGGGTTAACACTCAAGATTGACACGGACAATGATGAACATAACTTCACTGAATTTTTGCTGAGGCCATCGACTTCTTCCCAGATGGAGACTCTCCGACCTCTATAACCCGGCATTCCTTGGCGGTTTGGTTATGCCTTTCCTAGATTCCCGGTTTTACTGAGTTGGAGGGCAGGAGGCTAAGAGCGTTCTCCCTTTTGGTTTTTTTTACTAAATTAATTGTGCTATTCTCGTTTTGGTCATGGCTGTTCTTTCTTTTCTCTGAGTCCTGATGTGTCAATCTTCTTGTTATCCTCTTTCTGTCCTTATTTCTTTTAATCTTCTCACATGTAATTTGTATTCATCTTATTCATTTGGAATGAATTGAGCTAAGGATCTCACTTTACTTCCAAAAAAAAAAAACCCTAAACCCTAACCCTAAAACCTAAATCCTAAACCTAAACCCTAAATAAATCCTAAAATCACAAACCATAAACCATAAACCCTAAACCCTAAACCCTAAAATCCTAAAGACCTAAACCTAAACTAAATAAAACCTAAAAATAAAATAAATAAATAAAACTTCAATGTAAATAAAATAAAAACCTAAAATAAAACCTAAAATTAAACTTAAAATTAAACTTAAACCTAAAAATAATATAAAATAAAATAAAAAATAAAAATTAAACTAAAATAAAATAAATAAAATCCTAAACTAAACTAAAAAGTAAAATAAACTTAAAAATAAATTAAAAAATAAAATAAAATAAAAATTAAACCTAAAATAAGCATTAATTAAACTTAAAATAAAATAAAATAAAAACTGAATAAACACCTAACCTTAAAAATAAACCTAAACCCTAAATTAAAAAAAGACCTAAACCTAAAAAAAATAAAATAAACAAAATAAGATAAACCTAAACTAAATTAAAATAAATAAAGCCTAAACCTAAACCAAAGCCTAAACTAAATTAAATGAATTAAATTAAAATAATCCTCACCTCCTAAACTAAAATATAAAACCTAAAAATAAACCTAAAATAAAACCTACCTAAAATTAAAAAAAAAATAAAAAACTAAACTAAACCTAAAATAAAAAATAAAACCTAAACATAAAATAAAATAAAATAAGACTAAACTCAAAATAAACCTAAACCTAAACTACCTAAAAAAAAAACTAAAATAAACCTAAACTAAAATAAATATACTAAATAAAAATAAAAATGAACCTGCCTAAAATAAGAAATAAAATAAACTAAATAAATAAAAAAAATAAACTTAAACTCATTTTCTTAATTTGAAAAATTAATAAATAAAGAAATAAAACCCTACCTAAACCCTCTTAAACAACCCCAAACCCTAAAACCCTCTCTAAAAAACCCAAACCCTAAACCCACTACCCACCCTAAACCCTAAATATCCCTAAAAACCCTAAAACCTAAGCTATCCCTAAACCGTAAACCTTAAACCCTAAAAGACCTAAACCTTAAAGCCTAAACACTAAAGCTAATCACTAAACCTTAAACCCTAAACCCTAACCCTAAACCCTAAACCCTGACCCTACTAGAGGTGTTGGTAGATATGTTAGTGGATATAGAGGTGGTGGTTAGGGAGAATGCTGAGGTGGGGATCAGATCTTGTGATGATCACAGAGGTCTTGGTGGATATGGAGGTGGTGGTTATGGAGGCTGGTGGAGCGATGGAGGTTACAGCCATGGTGGTGGCGGAGGGATAGATCGTGGATATCATGGTAGATCCTACTACTCGAGAGGCGAGGGTGGTTTTGATGGGAACTAGAGAAAATAAAGAACGATCGATCCGATTTGTTGCTTACGGAACTGAAGAGATGGTTCTAGTTATCTATGGTTTTTGATTTGCTTAATGTGTGCTCATTTTTTATCTATGTCATCACTTGTATATCAGAAAACTTGGTATACTACTTGGTTGATGAATTCAAAAATAAAGAAATGTTGAATTTTTCTTTATTAAAACCTTAAACCCTAAATCTAAATTAAAACATAAACCCAAAACTTAAACCCTAAAACCTAAAAAAAACCCTAAACCATAAAACTCTAAATTAAAACCTAAAACTCCAAAACAAACTCACAAAAAACCTAAACTAACCTAAACTCTAAACTAAACCTAAACCCAACTAAACCTAAACCCTAAATTTTAAACACCAAACCTAAACCCTAAACTAAAACCTAAACCTAAAACCTTAAACCCTAAACTAAACTAAACCATAAAACCCTAAAACTAACCTTAAACCCTAAACCTTAAACCCTAAACCCTAAAACACTAAACCATAAACCCTAAACCTTAAAACCCTAAACCCTAAACCCTACAACCCTAAACCCTAAACCCTAAACCCCAAAGACTAAACCCTAAATCTTAAACTAACCCTAAACCCTAAAGCCTAAACACTAAACCCCAAATCCTAAAAACCTAAAAACATAAACCTAAACTAAATAAAACTTATAAATAAAATAAATAAGAAAACCTAAGCTAAATAAAATAACAAAATAAAATAAAATAAAACCTAAACCTAAACCTAAACCTAAAATAAAAATAAAATTAAAATAAAATAAAATAAATAAAACCTAAACTAAACTAAAAAATAAAATAAACCTAAAAATAAATAAATAAATAAAATAAAACCTAAAATAAAGATAAAATAAATCTAAAATAAAATAAAATAAAAACTAAATAAAAATATAAACCTAAAAATAAATAAAAAATAAAACCTAAACCCTAAACTAAAAAAAATTAAACCTAAAATAAAATAAAATGAACAAAATAAAATAAACCTAAACTAAAATAAATAAAACTTAAACCTAAACCTAAAATAAACTAAACTTAAACCTAAACCTAAACTAAATAAAACAAAATAAACTAAAATAAACTAAATTTAACCTAAACCTAAACTATAAAATAAACCTAAAAATAAACCTATAATAAAAACCTAGAACCTAAACCTAAAAAAATATAATAAAAATTGAAACCTAAAACTAAAAAATAAAATAAAAAATAAAAAATAAACTAAAATAAATAAACCTAAAATAAATAAATAAACATAAAAAATAAATAAACTAAATAAAAAAAAAAATAAATAAAAATTAAAATAAATAAAATAAACTAATAAAATAAATAATTTACTTTAAGAATAAATAAAAATAAAATAAACCCTAATAAACCCAAAACCTAAACCCTAACCCTAAACCCTAAACCTAAACTAAGTCTAAACCTAAACCTAAACTAAACACTAAACCTAAACCCTAAACTATAACCTAAACCTAAACTAACCCTAAACCTAAAACTAACTCTAAACCTAAACTAAACCTAAACCCCTAATCCTAAACCTAAACAAAACCTAAACTCTAAAATCTAAACCTAAACTTAAACTAAAGTTTAAACCTAAACTAACTTAAACTCCCAAAACTCTAAACCTTAAAACTAAACTAAACCTAAAACTTAAACCCTAAACTAAACCCTAAACCTAACCTAAACTAATAACTCAAACCTAAACCTAAACCTAAACCCAAAACTTAAACCTAAACCCTAAACCTAAACCTAAACTTGAAATCTAAACCTAAATCAAACTAAACCTAAACCCTAAACACTAAACCCTAAACCTTAAACCTAAACCCTAAATTAACCCTAAACCTTAAGCTAACCCTAATCCTTGAACACTAAAGCTTAAACTTTAAACCCTAAAACCTAAACCTTAACTCTAAATATTAAACCTAAAACAAAACCCAAGACCCTAAACCTTAAACCCTAATTCTTAAACCCTAAACCCAAACCTAAAGTAACTCAATAAATAAAAATAAACCTAAACCCTAAAAGCTAATAAGCCTAAGACTAAACCTAAACACTAAGAGAATGAGTGAACCTTATCGTAGAACATCACCGCCAACCTTCAATCTAGATCTGCATTGGAGGTGAAGGTGGAGCAGTTATCATGGTGGGGGGGGAGGAAAGATAAGGAGGTGCATGGAGGTGGGAGGAGTGATGAGGTTATCATGGTGGAGGAGGGAGAGATCGTGGATATGATGGCAGATCTACTACAGAGGCGAGGTGGTTCTGGGACTATAGAAACCAAGAATGACCAACTGATGTCGTTATGGAATTGTATCTTTATAATAGAGATGGTTCTAGTAATCTAGAGTTTTTTTTTGCTCTCTGTGTGCTCATCTTTTATCTATGTCACCAGGTCTAAAAAAACTTGTCGCTACTTGGTTGATGAAATCGAAAAGTGGAAATGTTGAATTTGAATTTATTCTATGTTAAAAAAACTATAAACCCTCATCCCTAAACCCTAAACCCAAAACCCAAAACTAAAACATAAAACCTTAACCTAATAAACTCTAAACTAAACCCTAAACTAAAATAAACCCTAACCTAATACTAAACTCAAACCCTAAACTAAACCCTAAACCCTAAACTAAAATATAAACTAAAACCCTAAACTAAAACCCTAAAATTGTAAACCTAAACTCTCCTAAACCTTAAACCCTAAACCTAAAACCTAAACCTTAAACCCTAAATCCCAAACCAAAACTTAAACCCTAAACCCCAAACCCAAAATCCTAAACCCAAAACCCTAAACCCTAAACTAACCCTAAACCAAAAACCCAAAACCCAAAACCCTAAACCCTAAACTAACCTAAACCTAAATAAACCTATAAAAATAAAATAAATAAAACTTAAACCTAAATAAAATAAAATAAAAACTTAAACTAAAACCTAAACCTAAACCTAAACCTAAACCTAAACTTAAACCTAATAATTAAATAAAATGAAAAATAAAATAAATAAAAACCTAAACTAAACTAAAAAATAAAATAAACCTAAAATAAAAAACCAAAATAAATAAAACTAAACATAAAATAAAATAAAAAAATATAAAAATAAAATAAAACCTAAACCTAAATCTAAACTAAAAAAAATCTAAAATAAAATAAAATAAAACTAAAATAAAACCCAAACATAAACCTAAAAAAAATTAAATAAAAAACCTAAAATAAATAAACTAAAATAATTAAAATAAAATTAAACCTAAAAAAAATAATTAAATAAACTAAAAATAAAATAACTAATTAAACTAAACTTAATTTAAAAAAACCTTAAACCTAAACCTAAACCTAAACTTAAACCCTAAACCTAACTAACTAATCTAAACTAAACCCTAAAACTTAAACAAATGCTAAAACCCTAAACCTAAACTAAACTAAAACTAAACCTAAACCTAAACCTAATCCTAAACCTAAACTATAAAACCCTAAACCTAAACTTAAACCCTAAAACTAAATCCTAAAACCTAAACTCTAAACCTAAACCTTAAACCTAAACTATAAACCTAAATCCTAAACCATAAACTTAAACCTAAACCTAAAACCCTAAACCTAAACATCTCTAAACCTTAAATCCAACTAAACCCTAAACCATAAAACCCTAAACCTTAAAGCCTAAACCATAAACCCTAACCTTTAACCCTAAACCCTAACCCTAAACCCTAAACCCTAAACTCTAAACCTTAAACCCTAATTCATAATCATTCCAGTTTGGATTTCTTGCCCTAATATGTGAATTCATTTCATTAACCATCAATTCATTTTATTGTTTATTTTCCATTGCAAATTGATCGTGCAATGGCTATGAAGTCTCATCCTTCCTATAATCTTTATTGAATTGGACATTAAACACCCCAAAGAAATGTAGTTAGATTTAAAATCATTGTTACATGAATTAAATTTGAAAATTTCCCTATCTTTTCTCAAGAAAATCCACTAGCATGATAATTCTCAATGTTTCATTCTTCATCCTCAAAAAAAGAAAATCTCTATTAAGGAAACTGCTCCTAACCCTGGCCAACACTATTAAATATAAAAAAACTACTTTGGAAAAATGATTCTTTGAATGTTCCTAATAAGGAGATTTACCTTTCACTTTGAGCAAAGGCTTCTAATGTGAACAATAATAACTTTTCTAAACTTTGAATCGATTTTGTTTCTCCGATTTGATCCTTGCATCCTTGCTTTGATAGATAAAATGAAGCTTTAATGGAGAAAAAATGAGGAATTTAATACTATGCATCATTCTAATTCAATGGAGAATATGGCTTTAGTACCTCATGATAATCAAGTTGATAAAATTGATTCCATATTCCAAATTCATGATGATTTAGCTTCTCAAAAAGATTTGCTTTTATCTAATAATTTTGCTAATGTTGAGGAAGGGTTTGGTGTTCCTACTTGCTTTTTTAATAAATCAGTTTTTTCTCTCTCCCTTGCTATTTCAAAAGCTCATTTATCTTTAATAAATTATATTATCTTGGAAGAAGAAGAATTCACTTCTCATCAAGAGATTTCTCCTACATCTATGATAAATGTTGCTAAATCCTTTTCAGATGATGCTTTAAAGGGCAAAGAAAATGGCCTCCAAACTTTCTATTCAAAAAAGAAAAAATATGTTAAAAATTCTCCTACCAAATTGCTAAGAAACACTAGAGCTATTGTGGCCTCTCTCTTCTCTCAATTAACTTTTATTCACCCTCACTTTCTTTTCTTTATGTTTAATTTTTGAGTTTTGAATGTTAGAGGGATTTATACCCTCTCTATTTGTAACTATATTAGAAATCTTTATTGTATCCATAATATTTTTTACTTATTATTCTTGAGCCACTTATTCAAGCTAATAAAATTAACTAAGTTGCTAGAATGATTGGTTTCAATAAATTTTTCACTAATGTTAGCAATAAGATTTGGTGTTTTGGATTAACTTTGTAGACATTTCTTATTCTTGATGATTTTCATCAAGTTCAATGCTCAAATCTCTTATGGTGATTATTGTGTTTTGGGCTTTTTTTTATGCATCTTGTAATAGATCGGTAAATCTTCTTTGGGATAACTTGACTAATTTTTCACCAAACCTTGGTTTGTTGGTGGTGATTTCAATAGTATTTTGTTCTCTCAATGATGTGGTGGTTGCTCTCATTCATTCCATGGAAGATTTTTCCAATATGATCCTTGATTGTAATTTGAATAATATTGGCTTTAAGGGTTCTAATTATACTTGGCAAAACTCTAGACTTTGGCAAAGGTTTGGACTATTTTAATACTCATTGGATCACTCAATGGCCTATTACTTCTATAGATCATTTAAGCGTAACCTTGTCTGATCATGCTCCTCTTTGGTTTCTATTAAAAAATTCTAATAGATTAAAGAATTTCTCTCCTTTAGATTTCAGAACATGTAGATTCAACATATTAATGTTGACCTCACTTTGGAGTGAGTTCTAAACCTCCTCTTCTTAGACCTAAGGATCTTCTAGACACTAAGACTTCTTTAATCATAAGACACTTCTAGTTATTAGATAACACTTAACCTAAACCTAAAGACTTAGAAGGGTTAATCATAGGATTAGGCTATGCCTTAGGGATTAAGTAGACTCACCTGCTCTATAGCCCAAATTGACCGTGTTCACCTTCAAACCAAACCTCAAATTCAATTCAAATATAAAAATCCAAATCCAAATCTAAATCAAATGATCAAGCCCATGATCCAAAATTGAAATCCTTCCTAAGCTATGATTTATCTTATGGACTAGCCTTAGCCAAATCCAAATCAATCCAAATTCAATTGATTTTCTCAAAGATAAATTCAACCCTTCAATCAATTTATTAAATTCAAACTTAAGCTCAACTTCAAATCATGATCCAAACCTAAATCCAAATAAAATCAAATCCAATCCAAACCCTTAATTTCATGGACTTAGCCAAGTTCTACCTAAAATCAATCAATCCTTCAATCATCATTCCAAGTTATACCTAAAATCATAATCAAAACCATCAAGTAAATCATTCATAGTAGAATTCAAAATTAATTGCAATTTTAGTCAAGTTTAAGCCTAAATTAAATAAAATCATGATTTGAATGTTAAGTCACGAATATATATATAAAAAATGATAATAACAAACAACAAATTATAATTTAACATACACAATCCATTTTAAATCTAAAATGAAAGAGAGAGAGAGAGAGAGAGAGAGAGAGAGAGAGAGAGAGAGAGAGAGATTAAACCAATTCTAAACTTCAAATGAAATTTATTCATAGAATTAAATCAAAATAAAACTAAAAATAAATGTTATATATATAATATATTAATCATTAAATTAAAATAATTAATTTATCAAATTATGAATCCATATTATCAATAATTATTAATCATAATTAAAATTATCTTATTTTATACATATAACTTATAAATTATCATTCAATTATTTACTAAAGTTATTAAAATTATGTAAAACTTTTAAAATCATTTATTTTAAAAAAATTTTCACCAAATTTAAAAAAAAAAAAAAAGACAAAACTATTAAATGACCCTTGCTAGTTTATTTGATCACAATGCATAAAAATGTAAAAAAAGAAAGAAATAATAAGAGGGTGGAAGTTGAGGCATGTAGACAAAGTTGACTCTCTCTCTCTCTCTCTCTCTCTCTCGACAGTAGAAAACATGACACTAAAAAAAATGAGGCCCCATCTTTTTTTCATCTCCCTTTAGCCAAGAGAAGTCCCTCTCATTTTACTTGAGAGGCCTCTCATCCCATCCAAACCCTAAAAAATAAAAAATCTCTCTAAGCACCTCTCCTCCAACGCAAAGATGAAAATGAACTCTCTCACATCCATCTCTCTTCCTCTCAACCAAGGTCAGCACCCAAGTCATCCACCTCCTCCCTCTTCCCAGTGACCTCCTCTTCCCTCACTTGTTCCAAAACTAAGACACATAGTAGCATGCAACAGGTAGTTGATCGAGACTTCCTTGATCCTAATTAGCCCCATAAATCTGGCTACCTACAAAAAGCACATGAGACATCCTATGAATTTTCTATTGATCGATCAACATGCCACTCATAAAGCCACCAAAGAACTCTCTATGCCTCCATACTCTTTCATAAAGACCATGACTTTCTAGCCCCAAGCATCTCCCATTCTTCATCGCTTCTCCCATTGCATCGCTGGTGGGAGAAGAACCCCTTCAAAGGTCTCCAGTAGATGGTTCTCTGGATTCAGTGTGAAGAAAGAATCCCTACCTAAAATTGTCAAGGCCATCCGTCCTCCATGAGCCTCATTGAGGTCTCCTTGAGGAGATCATATTGAAGAAGATCCAAAGGATCATAGATGACATGATTGCTATCATGCGAAGGCCCTAACATTAGCCTCACCATAAACTATTATTCCTTTGAGGGAAATGAGTGGACATGGAATAGTAAGTATTGATGAAGAATAGTATGCTAGGGATTTAATAAAAGCCATCCTCAATGATCTATAAAAAATTCCAAATCAAAGGCACGGTAGCCTTGAGGGTTCTTTAATGATCCATAGGGTATGCTAAGCTTTTGAACCTATTATTTTCAATGCCCTAACACATCATATATATAATCTGGGTGGAAATTATTATTCTTGAATACACAAAGGAATACATTCACTACCTAAGAGTGAAATGAAGACAAGACCTTTTTGATCTAAAAAAATTAATCCAAAGCGTAAGAAGGGAAGCAAAATAACTTTGTTCTTTGAAAGATGTTTGAGCATTGATGGATTTAGAGCTATGGTAGAGTGGCATCTATAGGTGAAGGTCACAGGTCACGATCATTTTGGTCAACCTATCAAAATTACTACTTCTGGATGGATGGCTCGCATATTATAGCATGAGTTTGATCATTTGAATGGGACTATATATCTGGATAAGATTATTCTGAGAACATTCAAAAAAGTCAAGAATCTAGATTTTCCTATTCCAATAAGATGCCCAAAGCCAAGTGTCTATGAGCAAGTGAGGAGGAAGCAAACCATAGGAGCAAAGAAAAAGAATGCTAGATGAGGTATTGATTCGACCCAACAGACACCTCAATAGGTATTTCTTCCAAATGAAGCCACCTCTTGGTCAAATCCATGGACATTAGCTCCATGTATAATTCTAAAATGCTTAGAAAGCCTTAGGATCTCATGTTTGATGTGTTAAATGGCATCATTAGGATCCAACCTTTAGAGCCCATGCACTTTACTTTTAATTTTTGTGAGAGTTTAGACAAAAGTAAGACTATTCATTTTATGTGTTTGAAGTGAATAGTTTTGATTATGCCAATGGCATAATGATTTGATTCCATTTACCTATCAAGCCATGATTAACTCATGGGTCATTTGATCTTTGATCAAATGATCATGATTAATCCAATAATTTATTTATTATTAAATTCAAAAAGGAGTTAATCAATCTTTATAATAAAAAGAAAGAAATAATATGTGATCAAACAAAATCCCAAAATTGTACAAATTAAATTATTATGAAATTTAAGTAAAACTTAGTATAAAAAAATTAACTAAACCAATAACATTATAAATATTATAATCAAATATAAAAAGTTGTTTGATAATTTATGAAAGTCAATTATAAAAAATCTACTCAATCCTAATTATTATATGTTGATCTTAAAAGTCAAAAGAAAATTTAGTTATGAGACATATCCTTAATTATACTAATTTAATTATTAATTACAATTGACTAAGCTTTATTTGATTAGTTATTCATATAAAATATTGGAGGAAAATGATTAGACTTCTAATTGTTTCCTCTAATTTATTTCATTAAGAGGGGATTTATGGAATAGATTGGGACCTCTTTCCCAACCCATTCCATAAATCCATTTCATTTGGAGGATAATTAATCAATTTGGAAAAATTAAGTAAGAGAAATTGATTAATTAATTAATGATTTTATTAATCAAATTAAAATTACAATCATATATCTTCATTAATTAATTCATGGGTAGATCTTTAGGTGTTAAATAGCCTAAAGAAAGTTAATTAAATTATGATTTACCCATATGTGTGGGAAAATCATAAAAGTAATTAATTAAGTTCCTTAATCTAATCTAATCAATAATTATGAGCTAATTGCATTAGACCCTTTCATTTCTTAGATCATTGCAAGTTATTTTTGATGCATATCATGTTGGCTCATAATTATTTAATGAATTACTTTAAGGTAACATGTAAGGGTTAATTAGTGAATTTAATGCATATTACAACCTAATTAATCTATAAAACTAACTTAATTACATTTTATTAAACTAAATCAATTCACAAACATGGGAATGTGTTAGATCAGCAAACTTTCCTTCATTTCATTAAATAAAATAAAATTTAAAAGTGACATAAGAAACTTTGCTTCAAATGTTTTTATTTGGTATGATTGTCTTTAGGAATTAATTTAATTGAATAAAAATCATGTTTGTTTAGTTATTCCTCCAATCATATTAAATGTTGTGTCATTTGATTCATATTCATCTTTGAAAATTAACTAAATTTAAATGGTTAGTTTATGTCAAGCTTGCATGTGTTGATTTATAATATAAGTGTGTCTATTATCATATTAAATCAAAGTATTTTCAAAAGTTTATAAAGTCAACTATATTATTTGGATATACATATATAAATATTATAAGCTTCATGTGTGATATGTATTCTAGAACATGTGATATGGATTCTATATTAGTATATATATCAAAAGTTTGAATGTTTAACAAGTGTTATAATCTATAACATTTGCTTAATTATAATTTTCATTAAAATTTAGATAGAACTTTCAACACATGTATAAATAATTCAATTGAAAGAAATATAACTTTTGCATGATTTTCCATTCTTGTAGTCACTTGTACATTCATGTGTATTCAAGAATAGTTGGTATATGAGACATTCAGGGATGCAAGTAGCTTTCCCCCTCTTTACCTCACTAGTTTAATAATGGATAAAGTATCTTTAAAACTTTATACACTTGTATGTGCATTTAGCTAATGAATGAAAATCTCCTTTTCAACTTTAGCTCACATGTATAAGTAATTCAATTGAAAGAAATACAACTTTTGCATGATTTTCCATTCTTGTAGTCATGTACATTCATGTGTATTCAAGAATAGTATATCTAATCTGACATTCTGGGATGTGAGACTTTAAGCCCCAAGAGGTCTTTACCTCATTCCCCTTTTTAACAATGGCAAAGTATCCTTAAAACTTTGATACACTTGTATGTGCATTTAGCTAATGAATTAAGATCTCCTTTTCTACAAATATACACATCTACATTCATCATCTAAGTGCTAAAACTTGTATGTATGTGTATATTTAAGATTAATATCATATGCATGTCACATGTGATGGAAAGGAATGATTGAACATATGTCATGTGATAGTTATTCAATTGAATTAATCTTAAGATGCCTTTCATATTAAATAAGATTATTTTAAGTGAGCCTAAACTTAGGATTAAGTTAAATTTTATAATAAGCCATTCACTAAAGAGAGTTATATCAAATTTACATGCTTTAGAAAGTGGCTTAAGGTAGGGATGAAAGAGGGAAATCCTTTCCTTCACTAACACTGCTAAGTGTAATAAAATGAAACAAAAGAAAACACAAATTAAAATTCTCAAATCAATTAAATAACTTCAAGTGAGACCAACCCTTCATGTTAAATTAAATCTTTCTAAACTTAGAGAACTACAACTCTAATGCCTAGCAAGACATACCACACAAGCCTTAACACACACATTAGAATTACTTCTAGCTTTATGTTAGCAAGGTTTGTATGATGTATATTTTAGTTTGATGTATATCAGACCGGATGTTAGGTGTATGCCTGTAGACTGATGGTAGCCATGATTAGCCTAATCATGTTTTCTAGGGATTATGTTTAATGGGCCGCTTAAAAATAAATACAAATGCACTCTGAAGGTTGTGTAGCCCCTAAGCATAATCCAAGAGGGGCTTACCCGTGTAAGTAAGTCTAAATTATGACATAACCGCTTGGGATTGTATGTTTAACTAACCTTTTTTTGTGTAGTTAGATTTACTTTTCCTATTCTTAATGTAATTTTGCAATTAGAATTAGATTAGTGCTATGGGGGATAAATGAGCATTGAAGGCTTTATCCCTGGAGGCCATGTGATGCCTTTGAAGTGGAGCAAATTAAATCAAAGGAAAGAAATGAAGACTTGAAGAAAGAAGAATGAAGACCCCATAGCATTCATTCATTATAAATTATAATTATTATTTTGTAATTTTGGGTTGTATAAAGGTAGAGCTCACTACCCATCTTTTCTTTCGGGTTGGTAATCGTGATCTTTTATTCTTTCATGATAGTTATAGAAATTGGTTCATGATTTGTTTAGATGTGTACTAAAATGCAATGCTTTTCTTAATTTCTTAAATGATTGATGTTTGAATGTGTGGCTTGGATGATTAGGCTCTTAGAGAAAATAAATCTTTATCCAACTACAAATACATAACTACAGCTTTTAAATAATTCATAACCTCACATAAAGCCTAGCATTAAATCAAGATAATTAAAAGATTTAGCAACCCCTTAGAATGTTGTATGTTCTCACATCATGTATGCATATTGCTTTTACTCTTACTAAGAGAGGGTTTCCATCCTTGCATGAGGGGAAGGCTTGACCTTGAGGGCCTCCGGTGGAAAACACCACTTTCCCATTTATTTAGCCAATAATCTAACTTCATCATGCATATAGCATACCAAATCCCAAAACCTTTGTCAAAATGAAGTGTCCAAAATCAAATAAAATTTGAAAAGATTTGCATTTGTAGATTAAATCTCATACCACTCATGCTCTAGTCTCTTAGGAGTGGGTTTAAGGACTTTGTCTCTTTCTAAATTAATAACAGCCCAACTATCTTTCAAATGCATAAGACTTGCCTACATGGTTTTAAAATCATAGAGGAGTTAGTAACCATTATAAGCTCCAAGCAATATGAACGGTTTATTCTTGTAGAGGTAAACCTTATGCCTATTTTGGTTAGACTTAGGTTGTTCTTTGGCTCATGCCAAAGCTCCCTAGATATAGTGTCCGAGGTTGTATTTCCTTCAAGCTACTAGCATAAATCTCAACTCTGCATTTTACAACTTTGTTTGTTGGATTATAAGTCCTAGCTTTCTAATAAAATGTCAACTTCAATAAAATTAATCTCTTCAACTTCAAATATATAAAAGCCAACCATGAGATAGATTGGAATGCTCACTAGGCTTTCTAGTATCATCAGCATTTCCTACTCATTCCCTTTGGCTTCAATAATAAGTCTTCTTCTTGAACAATCTCATTTAATTTTAATACAATCCTTTCATAGCCTTGAAATCTTTGGAGACCTTAATTTCTACTTTAATCAAAGAGTATTCCTTCACATTCTAGATGTAATTAACTATGGCTTGCCTCCATAGGGAACTTAATGAACCCGCTTAAAATAAACCCTACTTTACTCTTTCCATGTATCTTGAAAACCCATCATGCCTAGGAGTCCCAATAAGGTGATTAGTCTATTATAGGGTGATGATTTCTATCTATCGAGATAGTGTATC
Organism: Cymbidium sinense; assembly: GCA_021442155.1. Classification (NCBI taxonomy): domain Eukaryota; kingdom Viridiplantae; phylum Streptophyta; class Magnoliopsida; order Asparagales; family Orchidaceae; genus Cymbidium; species Cymbidium sinense. The sequence continues at coordinate 20,016 of JAKCPB010001538.1, read as the reverse complement.
ATTCTTTAATTTCATACTAGATCACTTCAATAAGTACCCCTAAGATCTCGTGGTGTCCCATCTCAAAAAATAAACACCATAATTAATTTTTTAATGTTGCTAATAATTAGCTCCTTTACATCCGATAATTTGATTAATGAATAGACTAGTTTAAACTAAATGACTTAAACAAAATCTAGTTTGGTGGAACAAGCATTATTTTAAAATCTTTTGCTAAATATGAAGGATATGGAAAATTTTGTTTATGATCTTGAAGTTTATATTATGAAGAAACCTTCCAAGATTATGGACTTGAATGAGGTGAAGGATAAACTTGTTAATTTTCAAAATATGGAAGAAACTTATTAGCATCAAAAAAGCTAAGTAAACATATTGATGGTGATAGAATACTAGGTATTTACATGCTTTAGTTAATAAAAAGAGAGCTTTAAAAAATATTTAGAAAATTAAAAATGATAATGGAGAATGGATGAGAATAATGATATTAAGGATTCGATTATTAATTATTTTAGAAATATGCTTAATAAGAGTTGCTCTTATGAAGCTATTTCTAAATCGCACTTGATTCCTTCTATTATTACTAATGATGACAATGCTTTGCTTACTATTTTGTCAATGAAGATGAAAATTTTAAAGTTCTTAATAGCATGAAGATATATTCTGTCGGATTGAGGGTTTCACTAGTCAATTTTTTCAAAAATATTGGTTTATTATTAAAAATGATTTGATTGATGTTGATTTCTTTAATGGTAATCCTTTTCCTAGATATTTTTTAGCACTTCTATTATTCTCATACCTAAGAAAAATAATCGACTATTGAGTGAGTTTAGACCTATCCTTTGCACCTTCTTCAATAAGCTAATTTCCAAAATTATTGCCAATAGGTTTAGTCCTCTTCTTCATAAGATCTCTCAACCAAACTAGTTTTCTAGAGGTAAATCTATTTCTTATAATATTTTACTTGCCCAAGAATTAATTCATGATTTAGATGCTAGAATAGTGGAGGAAACATTCTTTTTCAAATTAGATATTACCAAAGCTTTTGATAATATATCTTGGGATTTCCTTTTTCACATTATGAATTTATATGGGTTTTCTCATAAATTTTTTTTTCCTATTAAAAATTGTATTAATAATGCCTTGTTTTCTATTTTGCTTAATGGGGAAGCTTTGGGTTTCTTTCCTTCCTCCCATGGCTTAAGATAAGGGATCCTTTATTTTCTACTTTATTTATCATTGTTGAATACTTACCTAGGAGCATCAATGATTTATTCTTAAATAATCCTAGTATGTATTACAGAACTCTTGGTGGTTTTTCTATTTCCCATTTAAGCTTTTTGGATGATTTCATTACTTTTTGCAATGCTTCTATTCATCATATCAAGAATCTTAAAAATCTTTTAAATACATTTCATAGAGAAAGTGGTCTTACTATCAATGATAACAAAAACTATTTTAATTACTTCTTCCAATATCTCCATTAATAAAATCAATCACATACTACATATAACTAATTTTAAACATCAATTTTTAACTCGTAAGTACTTGGGTGCTCCTCTTTTCAAAGGTCCAAAATGATCCCATCTTTTTGATGAGTTAATTCAAAAAATTTTAAATAAAATTTCTATTTGGGAATTCATTTACTCTCCTTTGGTAGGCTCATTATTCTTAAAAGCACTCTCAATTCAATGCTCATTTGATTCAAACTATTATTCCTACTAATTCTACTCTTATCGTAATTCATCTTAATAAATTTTTAGGGATCCAATAATATTAAAAGAATGCATTGGAGGCATAAATGTTGTGGTCCTTGGTGAAGTTGGTCTTGTTTGCAAAACCTATTCTGAAGCTATTATTTTCTCTCATAAGCTCTAGTGGAATTTTAGAAAGAATGATAGCCTTTGGGCTAAATTTATGATGGAAAAATAATCACAATGTAGACAATCTTCTTATCCTGGTTATAATGTTGGTGACTCTCCATTTGAGAATGGCTTTGCTCCATTAAATGGGTTGTTGAATGCTTAATATCTTGGGGTATTCATTTGGGCTCATCCTTCTTTTAGCAAGACAATTAGATTGGCAATGGATATATTGACTCCCTTTTATCTACACACTTTACTGCTACTATCAAAGTTAACTCTTTTTGGCTTAATAACAATTGGAATGAAAACAACCTTGAAAAATATATCTTTATTTCTCTTTTTGATAACTTTAGAAATGTCCTTATTTTTTTAACAAACCTGATCAAATTCTTTTAAGCTCTCTTATAATGGTGAATTGTTCTTAAAGAGGTTTGGAATTTTATTAGAGATAAACAAAACACCTCTAATGTTTTCATTAAACTTTGGAACAATATCATTCCCATTTCTTATTGATTTTAGCTTGGAGGATTTTGAATAACTTTATTCTTGTAGATTTCTTACTCTAGAATAAAGGGTTTTATTTACCTTCTAAGTGTTATTGTTTCTTTCATATTGAAAATGTTAATCATGTTTTTTATCAAAGGTGCCATTGCTTCCAAATTATGGATATGGTATGATGATTTATTTAACACTAACTATTTTTATGGTTTCCTTTCTTTATATCAACTTCTTGAAGCTTGTTTCCAAAAAACTATGAAACATCATATCAAAATCATAATTGGTATTACCTTTATTTGGTTCATTTGGATGGATAGAAATGATGCTAAATATCATGGTATTCCTATGAATCATAAAGGATCCGCTAGAACTAAGAAAAAATTCATGCTTTATTTAATGCTAATTTAATTAGCAACATCCATTTTAGAGGTTACAAATTGTGGCTAAAAAATTAGGTCTCATTTTTCCTATGTTTCTTTCAATAAGGCTATTAGGATATCCATTGGATCAAACCTAATGAGAACTTTTAAAATCAATACTAATGGTTCAGTTTCACCTAATAAATATGGTTGTGGTGTATTATTATGGATTCCAAGTACTCATCTACTTTTGCTTATCTCCTCAAAGCATGTTCTATTATTCATCTTGAGCTTATGGTATTAATAAAACTATTGATATATTTTGAACATAGGCCTCTTTAATATTTGGATTGAAGTTGACACTCTTCTTTTACTTGATATTTTCTCACTCTAATAAAATGGGAATTTATTTTATCTCTTAATCACACTAAAACCCTCTCTCAAGTTTGCTACAAAATTTCTCATATTCTTCATGAAGGTAATGCTTGTGATTTTTCAATTTAGGTGTTGAATTAAACTCACTATATTAGATAATCAAAACTTACCTAAGCTCTTGAGCTTGGTTAATCTAGATAACTCTAGACTACTTAGACTTTAACTTGGCTTTTTTTCTGTATATTGTTTTCTTTAAACCTTTTATTGATTGATGATTTTGTGCTTTCCCATATTTTTGCTCTTCTTTGTTCTTCTTTAGGGTCTTGGCTAACTCATTTTCTATGAGTGCTACCTTGTTTGGTGGATGTTATTCTTTGTTTGTTTTACCCTCTTAGTTTTCTTGGGTGGTGTTTATTAGAAGGCTGTTGTTAGTCTTTTCATTTTTATCTTAGAGTTGGGCTTTTTGGTAGTTACTACTTTCCTTTCCTATTTTGGCTTGATGGCTAGTGATTATTTTTTGTTCCCTCTGGCTTATGGCAAGAAGCTTGATGTTTTGTGGTTATTCCTTCTATTTTTCTTTGGTGGTGTTTGTTTATCTCTCTTGGGTCTAGGGACTTTATTTTGCTGTCACTCTTTCCTGGTTTTACTGGTGGGTTTTTTGGTCCTCATAGCTTGCTTTTCCTTGGTTGTTTGCTGGCTGGTGATTATCAACTATTTCTTGGTTATTTTTGGTGGCCTCCTATTGGGTTTATATGCATTGATTTTCCCCTCGAATGAGGTTTGCCTCATATGGCTGGTTGCTTCCTTATTTGAGTTGGATCTTCTTTGTTGTGGTGGTGGTAGTGGCTTGTTGGCTCGGTTGATTGGCTATATTGGTTGGGTTGGTTGTTGGTGTGTTTGTTTTTTTGGTTTTACCTCCTCTGTTGGTGGCAGATCTCGAAGGTTGTTGGTGGTTTATCTTTAGTTTGGATTTTGCCTGGTGAAGGTTATTTGTTGGCTATTGTATTTTTGATTTTCTTGATTGGGCCTTGGTGATGGTTTTATTGGTTTTGTTTGGTTATATGTTTCCCTCTCTGTAATGGTCTTCCTCTCTTGGTATCTTATCTTTGCTTTTATTATTTGGGTGGCAGCTTAGCTGTGAGTCTATTTTCTCTTGGCATTAATGTTGTTTGCTGGTGAGCTAGGTGGCTTTATTGGTTGTTTGCTTCTATTTTTGTTGGTGAAATCTTGTGGTTTTTTTGTCTTTGTTTTTTGGTTTTTTTGTCATTAGTTGGTGTTAAAATATTTAGTGGATGTTGTTTGCCTTGGGTCTTTGTCACTTGGTTTGGTGTCTTGATTTTATTTTGGTGTGGGTATTACCTCTTTGGTGTATTTTTCTCCTTATTTTCTAATATCTTGCTCTTGGTTTGTGGCGGTGGTTTCGATGTTACATTAGCTATTTTTGGTAGCCTTGTTGGATGCTCCTTTGGTCTTTTTTTGTTTATCTGTCTTGATGGTGCCTCCCCTTTTATCTTTTGCATGTTGCTTGGGTTATCCTCTTTGTATTGGATTTTATTGTTGTTGTTGGTGTTTTATCCCTCTATTTAGGTATTGGTTTGCTATTGCTTTGGGGACAATCTTGGGATGGTTCTTTTTTGGGCTGTCTTTTGGTATGTTGTATCCTGTTAATGATGCTTGCTCTTTTGGTATTTTCCTCCCTTTTGGTGTTGGCTTTGGTTTTTCTTGTATTTATTGTGCTTGATGGATGGCTATTGGATACTTCGGTCTTGGTTGTTTGGTGGCTTTGTGCTTGGTTGTTATTTCTTTGGTTGGAAGACTTTGTAGCATTGTTGGATGATGATCTCTACATGCCTACATGAGGTATGTTGGTTATGATGGCCTGATGTTTCCTCTATTTCTTGTTGGTTGGTAGCACTATATGTAATTATAACCCTTCTTCTAAAGTTTGGATGCTTACATAGTGTTGCTCCTTGAGATGATTGTGGGAGCCTTTTCTTTACTTTGCTCTTTCTTTTGCATACTTAATTGTACTCATCCTTTCCTTAGAATGTTGATTTCTTTTATAGGTTGGTAGCTTGATTTTTCTTGTTATCAAAGAAATCAAGTGGATTTTGCTATTGCTCATATGGATCTTGTGTTGTTGCTGATTTGGTTTTTCTTTTGCTTCTCTTTATTTAATATTGTAATAGTTTGGGGATTCATCTCTTTAGGTTTTATTATAGCTCTTTGAGCATTAGTTTAGAGATTTATCTCCTATAAAGGCTTTGTACTCCTTATTTTGTGGCAATAAAATTCCCCTAATTTTCCAAAAAAAAAAAACCCTAAAACCTAAACTAAAACCTAAACCCAAAACCATAAACCATAAACCATAGGAACCCTAAATCCTAAACACTAAACCCTAAACCCTAAACCCTAAACCTTAAGCCCTAAAACCTTAAACCATAAACCCTAAATTCTAAACCCTAAACCTAAATAAAAATAAAAAATAAAAAAAAACCTAAACTAAAACCTAAACTAAACCTAAAACTAAATCTTAAACCAAACCCTAAAATCCTAAACCTAAACCCTAAAAAATAAAACCCTAAGCCCTGAGCCCTACCCTAAACCCCTACCCTCCTAAAATCACAAACCTAAAAAACCCTAAGATAAAAATAAAAAAACTAAAACTAAAATAACCTAAAAATAAAAATGGATAAAAACCTAAACTAAATAAAATAAAATAAATAAAATAAAACCTAAAAAACCTAAATAAAATAACCTAAAATAAAATAAAATATAAAATAAAAACTAAAATAAATTAATAAAATAAATATAAAATAAAATAAACCTAAAACCTAAAATAAATAAAACTAAACCTAGATAAAATATAATACTTAAAGATAAAATAAATAAAAACCTAAAATAAAATAAATAAACCTAAAATTAAATAAAAAAATAACTAAACAAATAAAAATAAACATAATAAAAAAACCTAAATTAAAATAAATCCTAAAATAAATAAACTAAACTAAATAAAATAAAATAAAATAAATACTCAAAATAATAAAAAATAAAATATAAACCTAACTGTTTACTTAATTTAAAAAACCCAAGTCCTAAACTTTAAAAAAACCATAAACCTAAACCTAAACCCTACAAACCATAACCCTAAACCCCTTAAAACCCCAAACCCAAACTAAATTAATAAGAACCTAAACCCTAAACCTAAAAATACTAAAATAAAACTAAACCTTAAATGCTAAACCCTAAATGCTAACCCTACACTTGAAACCCTAAAACCCTAAACCCTAACCCTAAACCAAAAACCCTAATCCTAAACCCTAAACCTAAGCCAATAGTAACTAAATAAATAAAAAAACCTAAACCTTAAAAATGGATAGAACCTGGCGGAGCATCATCAACCAAACTCATTCTAGATCTGGCGGTGGAGCGAAGGTGGAAAGGCATTGTCATGGTGATGGGAATAGAGGTCTTTGGTGGGTATGGAGGTGGTGGGTGTGGGGTTATGGAGGTGGAAAAGAGGTTCTGATCATGGTGGTGGTGAGGAGATCACTTATTTGATGGCGGATCCCACAACTCGAGGGGTGGGGTGGTTGATAAGGAGAAAGCGAAAGAATGATCATCTGCTTTGGAACTATGTCTTTCAAGAAGGATTCTAGTTATCTAGGGTTTTCAATTTGCTCTATGCATCCTCATTTTTATCTACGTTGTCACTTGTGTCTTAGAAACGTTGGTGTGTTAATTGGTTGATGAAATCAAAAAAATAAATGTTGAATCTAAATTTGTTCTATATTAAAAAAAAAACCTTAAACCCAACCTTAAACCTAAACACTAAACCCTAAACTACTAAACCTAAACTCTAACCATGAAAACCATAAATCACTAAACCCTATACTAAACCCTAAACCATTAACCTAAACTCTAAACAAAACTTAAAAAACTAAATAATAAATAAAATAAAAATAAATAAACCTAAACTAAAACATAAACCATAAATCTAAACCCTAAAAAACAAACCCAAAACTCAAACAAATAAAATAAAACCTAAAACATAAAATCCTAAATAATTAAATAAAACCTATAAAAAAAAGTAAACAAAAAATAAATAAATTCTAACCTAAAAAAAAATAAAATAAAAAAATAAAACTAATTAGATAAAATACATAAACCTAAATAACTAAAATAAAATAAAATAAAAACTTCAATAAATAATAACTAAATCTAATAAAATAAAATAAACTAAAAAAAAAAATAAAACCAAAGTTTAAACTTAAAATAAAAATAAAATAAAACCTACTTAAAAGAAAAGAAAATAAAAATAAAAAAAATAAAAAATAAAAAACCTAAACCTAAAACCTAAAAAATAAACTAGATAAATAAACCTAAAATAAATAAACTAAACTAAATTAAATATAAATAAACTAAAATAAATAAAATAAATACTAATAAATAAAATAAACTAAATAAACCTAAACTTATCAATTTATTTAATTTAAAATAAAACCCAAAAACCCAAACCCTAAACCTAAAATCCTACTGAGCCACTGGCCCTAAACTCTAAAACCCTAAACTATAAACCCTACATAAACACAAACCCTAAACTAACCTAAACCATAAAACCTAAACCAACCTAAAACCTTGGACTTAAAGCTAACATTAAACCTAAAATAAACCCTAAAACTTAAACACTAAAACCCTAAACCCTAAACTAATTCCACTAAACCTAAACTAAACCTAAAATAATAAATTAAAATAAACTAAGAATGGGGCAACTTGGTAGGAACATCATCATCAACCGGCTTAATCTAGATCTGGTGGAGAATGAGGCTTATTCGTAGTGGTAGGATGGGTTCTTGGTGGATATGGAGGTGGTGGTGGAGGTGGTGGCCTTGGATGTTTGCATATATGGTATCTGATGGCTTTTCTCTCAGAGCACTACATATGATTGTAACTTCTTTATGATGTTTGGATGCTCTGTATTATTGCCATTTGGATGACCCTAATAAGCTGAGCCTTATGGCTCGTTTTTCTCCTTTTTCCTCTCTTTATCCTTATTATTTTTATATGAAGTTTGCCTTTGTAATGTTTTGCATATTTCTTTTACAGGTTGAAACTTTATAGAGGGAATGGTCGTTATTTAGTTAAGACAAGTGTTATTATTGTGGATCTTGCTTATCTTGCTTTCTCAAAAGAATCATGAACTGCTGCTAACTCATCCTTTTACTATTTTCAGGATTGCTTTTAGCTTACAGTCTTCTCTTATGCTTTTTTAATATTATCCTCTTTTCTTTTCTTTTCTAATGTGCTTAAATGGGGTTTAGCATTTTAGGTTTCTTGTATCTGAGGAAGTAATTTTATAAATTTAGCACTTAAGAACATTGTATCTTTTCCATTTATGGTAATAAAATTCTAACTTTCCCAAAAAAAACCCCTTAAAATCCTAAACCTAAACCTTAAATCATAAATAAAACCCTAAAACTAGCTTTAAAAAAAAACTTAAACCTAAACCAAAAAGCCTAAACCCTAAAACTAAACTCTAAACCCTAAACCTAAACCCTAAACCCTAAACCCTAAAAAACTAAAATATAAACCCTAAACCATAAACCAGAAAACTAAACCTAAAATAAAAAATAAACAACATAAAATAAAAAACCTAAACTCGTAAAAGTTAAATGAAATAAAAAAAAATAAAACTAAACTAAAACAAATAAATAAAAACCTAAACTAAACTAAAAATAAAATAAACCTAGAAATAAAAGAACCTAAATAAAATAAAAATAAACTAAAATAAAATAAAATAAACCTAATATAAAATTAAATAAAACCTAGATAAAACCTAAACTTAAAAAAATAATCCTAAAATAAAATAAAAAAATAGAACTACACCTTAAAATAGAAAAAAAGACTTAAAATAAAAAAATGAAATAAACCAAAATAAAATAAACTAAAATTAAAATAAAATAAAACCTAAACCTAAACCTAAACTAAATAAAATAAAATAAACTAAAATAAACCTAATCTAACCTAAAAAATTAAACTTCAAAATAAACCTAAAATAACAACATAAAGCCTAAACCTAAGATAAAATAAAAACCTAAACCTAAACCTAATAATAAAAATAAAACCAAAACCTACAAAATAAAATAAAAATAAAAATAAACTAAACAATAAAAAAACCTAAACATAAACTTAAAAATAAACTAAAATTAAAAAAAACCTAAAATAAATAAATAAAATAAAATAAAATAAAAATAAACCTAAAAATAAAAAAATAAAATAAAATATATAAATTAAATAAATAAACTAAATAAATCTAACCTACTGTTTGCTTTTTTCCAAAAACCCTAAAAGAAAAAATAAAGAAAATCATAAACCCTAAATCATGAGCCCTTCTCTCTAAACTGGGAACTGTCCTACCATGAGCTAAAAACTACCACTGAGCCCAATCTAAAATAAACCTGGGCCATCCACCTCCACTGGGCTCTATGGGCCTAGGCCCTGGGCCCTGTCCCCACTCTGGGCCCTTACATTGTCCACTAACAACTGAGCCACTGACCTACTGGGAACCTCTAAATTCTAAGGCCCGACTCTGGGCCCTGGGCCCTAAAAATCATCCAGATCTGACCCTCACTGACCTCCAACCACCTCTCCCAAACTAAACCTCCACCCACCCTAAACCATCCTCTAAACCCACCAAATCTCTAAATATTAAAAAAATAAATCACACTAAAACCTTAAACTTACTCACTGAATGATTAACCTGGTTGGTTACCATCAAACTGATCTAGATCTTGGAAGCGAAGAGGAGGCAATGGTTATCACAATGGAGGTGGGGATAGAGGTGTTGGTGGATATGGAGGTGGTCTAGAGTGGTGGTTATGGAAGTGGGAGGAACAACGAAGTTCTGATCTGGTGGTGGTAAAGTGAGATATAGATATGTTGGTGCTCTGCTTAGAGGTGGTTAGATAAAGAAGAACATTGATCCACTCATCACTTATGGACTGTGAGGCTTCTAGTTAAAGGGTTTTGATTTGCTAAAATACATTTTATATAAGTTGTTGTTTGTGTCTTAGAAAACATGGTGTGTTACTTGGTTGATGAAATAGAAAATAAGAAATGTCGAATCTAAATTTGTTCTATGTTTAAAAACAACTAAAAATCCTAAATAAAAAATAAAATATAAAATAAACTAAAATAAAAAAAATAAACTAAATAAACCTACTAGTTTACTTAATTGAGAAAAACTAACCCTAAACTATAAACCCCAAAATAACCCTAAACTAACCAAAACCCTAAATCCTAAAATCCTAAATCTAAACCCAAAATTTGACCTAAACCTTAACTAAATAAAATAAAATAAAATAAATAAAAAAACTTAAACCTAAATAAAAATAAAATAAAAACTAAACTAAAAGAAATAAAAACCTAAAAATAAAATAAATAAAATAAAAAAATAAACTAAAATAAAATAAATAAAATTCAAACTAAAATTAAAAAAAAAAAAATAAAATAAAAAAAATAAAACCTAAATAAAATAAAACTAAACATAATAAAACAAATAAACCTAAATAAAATAAAATAATAAAACCTAAATAAATAAAATAAAATAAAACCCAAACCCTAAACTAAAAAACCTAAACCTAAAATAAACAAAATAAAATAAACCTAAACCTAAATTAAAATAACTAAACTAAAATAAATAAACTAAAATAAACTAAAAAAAACTAAACCAACTAAAACTAAATAAAATAAAATAAACTAAAATAAACCTCTACCTAAACTAAAAGTAAAACATAAAATAAACCTAAAATAAAATCTAAAACTTAAACCTAAAAAAATAAAATAAACCTAAACCTAAACCTAATGAAAAAAACAAAAATTAAAATAAATAACATAAACATCAAAACCTAAACCTAAAACTAAAATCTAACCTAAACTAAAATGGTTAAACCTAAATAAATATAAACTAAATAAAATTAAATAAACCTAAATAAAAAATAAATAAATGACTAAAAAACTAAATAATGATAAACTAAATCCTATCACTGCATTTTAAAAAAAACCTATAAACCACCCTACTAAAACCTGGGCCAACCTGAGCTAGGCTCTCCTGGGCCCTGACCCTGGGCCCTAGATCTTTACTAAGCCAAAACCACACCTTCCTACCCTACCACTGATCCTAAGCCTGAGGCCACTACCTTGGGCCCTGGGCCCTGGGCCCTAAGCCTTGCCCTAAACTGGACTGTCCACCCTGGGCCTAAATCCTCCTTAAACCCTAAACTAACCCTCCTAAACTAAACCATAACCTAAACCTAAACTTATTTTCACTTTGAGTTGGGTTATGTTTTTGACCTCTTTCGGGGTTGGCTGGTGTTTGCTACTTAGTGGTTCCTATCTTGTCAGCCTGGGTTGGCTAGGTTTTTTTTGGAGTAGTTGTTGTCTTCTTTGCCTTATCTAATTGTTGTTGGATGAGATGGTTTCCTCTAGCTTTATTCTTTTTCTACCTGGTTTGTTGGCTCTTCTTGAACTAATTACTTTTTGCTAGTTTTTCATGGTTGGATGGGTGGCCTTCTAGTGGAAACTACTATTGGTTGTTCTCTTTTAGGCCTTCCTTTGAAGAATTTCTACTTTTGGGTTCCTCCAGTTCCTTGTTTATTCTGGATCCTTCTTTTGCCTTTATTGTATGTTTGGTTATTCTCCTAGGATTAGTCTCTACTGGGTCCTTTGTTTGAAGCACGTTATTATGCTTCTTGTCAGTTAGTCTTTATTGTTGGAAAGTTTAGTTTTGACTTGTCTAACTAACTGAGGCCTTTCTATGGTGGTTGTGCTTCTTTTGGAACTCTGTGTGGTACTTTGTTGGATTTTCCTTTTCCTTGATGGGATGCTTCCTTTGTTGGTTACTTATGATGGGTTGTTCTGTGGTTTCCTTTGGCTATTTTACTAAGCTAGTTTGGTTGGAGGACTTTTAGTTGTCTTTGAAATCTTGGCTGGTTGATTTTTTCATTTTGTTGGTTGTTTCTAATTAATTGGCATGGGTTTGGTGCTTGGCGATGGTTGGTTCTAGTTTCCCTAGTTTGGAGCTTGGATGGGTATTTGGATAATGGCTATTATTGTTTTCGACTTTGTTCAACCTCTCTCTAGGTTATTGTTATTAGTCTGTGGTTTTTTGTTTGGTGGTTTTCTAGATAGTTCTTGATCGATTGCTCTTTGTTTAATAGTGCGAGGATCACGAACTCTATTCGGCCTTAGATGTTTGCATGTATTATCTGGCTATGATGGATTTGATGCTACTCACCTCTTCTCTCTGGTTGGTAGCATTACATATAATTTTAACCCTTTTTTATGAATTTTAGATGTTTATATGTATTGTTGTCCCTTGAGATGATCCTAACTGAGCCTGAGCCATCTCTTTCATCGCTCTCTTCTTTTAATCTCTTTATCCTTATCCATTTTAGCTATGACTTTGTAGTTTTACAAATTTGTTTCTGAGTTAGAACTTTACAAATGGTGGTTCAGTCAACCTAAGTGTTGTTCTATGTATCTTGCTTATCTTGCTTTCTTAAAGGAATCTGAACTATCGACTCATCCTTTTACTATTTTGGTTGTTTTCATCTTACTTTGTGCCTTTTCTCTTATGCTTTTAGTTGTTGTATTTGCTCTTTTGTTTTCTTTTCTTTTCTAATGTACTTAGATGTGGGCTTAGCTCTTTAGGTTTCTTGTTGTTCTCAGAGCAATAGAATTTTAGAGCTTTATCTCTTTTAAGGACATTGTATCTTTTCCTTTTAGATAACAAAATTCTAACTTTCCCTAAAAATCCTAAACCCTAAAATAGCCTAAACCCTAAAAGCTAAAATAAACCTAAACTAAATAAAATCTTAAATTAAAACTAAATCAAAATAAATAAAATAAATAAAGTAAACTACCCTAAACTAAAAATAAAATAAAAAATACTAAATACTAAATAAGATAAAGAACCTAGGAAATTAAATAATAAGCCAATAAATAAACTACCTAAAATAAAAATAAAATAATCTAAAACAAAATAATAAACTATAAAAGACTAAAAATGAAAGATCTGAGCAGAGCTATGTTTTTAAAACTTGAAAAACTGACCCTAAACACCTTCTTAACTAGCCCTGACTCTGAAACCTGACCACCATATCATCCCAACCAAAACTTAACTGAGCTTATGACTAAAACCCTGATTCTAAAACCCAACCCTATGCTACCCTGACCCAAAACTGACCAGGCCATACCCAAACCACAAACCTGAGCTAAATGTAAAGATAAAATAAATAAAACCAAGCCAGACAAAGAAACCTAAACCTAAATCAAAATAAAATAAAATAGAAAATAACACTAAACTAAAATAAAAAAATAAAACTAAACTAGGCTAAAAAAAATAAAATAATCCACAAAATAAATAAAAACCTAAATTAATTAAAAATACTAAAATAAAAAAATAAAATAAACCTAGATAAATAAAATAAATAAAGTAAATAAAACCACATGCTAAAAAATAAATCTAAAAATAAAACCTAAAATTAACTAAAAAATAACACCTAAACCTAAAACTAAGAAATAACCTAGCTAAATAAAAGAAAATAAAATAAACAAACCTAAATAAAAACTAAAATAAAAGAAAATAAAATCAAAACCTAAAACCTAAAATAAACTAAACATAAAAATAAGCCTCACTAAAATAAACTAAGCCTAAACTAAAAATAAAACCTAAACCAAAACTAATAATAAAATAAAAACTAAACCTAAAATAACAAAATAAAAATAAAAAAATAAACAAAATCTAAACTAAAACCAAAAATAAATTAAAATAAAACCATTGAAATTAATAAACCTAAGATAAATAAAATAAAATAAAAAAATAAACCTAAGCAAAATAAAATAAAATAAAACTAAAAATAAAAATAAACTAAATAAACTAAACCTACTTGTTTGTAATTAAAATGAACCCAAAACTATCCATAAACTAACTACCCAAACCACAAACCTAAACCCTAAAACCACGGATCCCAAAAACTACATTCTGATTAAACCCTAACCAAACCACTCTGATCAGAACTGGATGAGCCTAAAATGCTTAATGAACAAATAAATAACCACAAACCTAAAATCATAAACCCTAAATTTAAAACTGAGCCAAACCACAAATGCAAAACCACAAAAACTAAACCCAAAACCCAAACTAATACTCTTAACTAAACCTAAACCCTAAACTAAGGCATAAATCCTAAACCCAAAATATGATAAAATAAAGAAACCCTAAACTAAGCCCCAAACTAAACTAAACCTAAAGTAATTAAATAAATTATAAAATAAACTTGATCCATGTCCTAATAAACTAAAATAAATAACACTAAAAAACCTATAAACCTCAACTGTAACTAAATAAATAAATAAAATAAACTAAGCCCTATAACCTAATAAACCTAAACATAAACAAACCCAAGAATGGGCAAACCTTGATGGTAGCAACATCACCATCCAGCTCAATCTAGATATGGCGGTGGAGGTGAAGGCAAACATATCCTGGTGGTGAGATAGTGGTGGTTATGGAGGCGGGAGTAATGACAGATTCTATAGCCATTATTGTGGCAGAGGGAGAAATTGAGATATGATGGTGGATCCCATCACTCGAGAGGCCAGGGTGGTTCTGATGGGTATTGCAGAAAGTGAAAAATGGTCAGTTCGATCTGCTGCTTACAGAATTGTGTCTTCATAGTAGAGACGCTTCTAATTATCTAGGATTTTTTATTTGCTCTATGTGTGCTCATTTTTTATCTATGTTATACTGCATCAGAAAACTTGGTGGGTTACTTGGTTGATGAAATTGAAAAGAAGGAATGTTTAATCAGATTTCTTCTCATGAAAAAAAAACCAAAACCCAAACCCTAAACTAAAACATGAACCTAAACCAAAAACCTATACCCTAAACCCTAAACCCTAAAAACCATAAACCCTAAACTATAAAAACCATAAATTCCTAAACCCTAGATCCCTACCCTACCAAACCACTAATACTAAAAACCTTACTGAAAATCCTAACCATAAAATCCTAAACTAACATAAAACCATACCACAACTACCCTAAACCCTAAACTCGGCCTAAGCCTAAACTAAAATAACCTAACCCAAAACCTAAACCATAAAAAAAGAAAATTAAACCTAAATAAATCACAAAAAATAAAATAAATAAAAACCTAAACCTAAATAAAATAAAATATAAAATAAAATAAAAAACTAAAACTAAAAAAAGATATAAAATAAACTAATAAATAAAGTAAATAAAATAAAAACCTAAATAAACTAAAAGTAAAAAAATCTATGATAAAAAACCTAAATAAAATAAAATCTAGGGAAAAAATAAATGATTAATTAATCCAAAATAAACTAAAAAATAAATAAAGATAAAATAAACCACAAACCAGGCCCTCTTAAATCTTAAACTTTTAGTACTGAGCCCTAAAAGTCTCCTCCACTGAGCCTATCTTGGGCCTCCCTAAAGCCAGGCCACCCTGGGCCTAGATCATACCCTGAGCCTGACCCTACCATCCCTCTGACCTCTAACTTTCTCCACTGAGCCCCATCCCTGATCTGGGCCTGGGTTACTGAGACTATGACCCTCCTAAGGCTAATGTACTGGGCCCTAAACCCTAAAATGACCTAGCCATAACCAAGTGTTAGGCTCTGGGCCCTAAATCCACCCAGGCCTTCCTTGGGCCCTGGGAACCAAAACCATAAATCTACCCTCCATCCTCTCCTAACCTCCTGGGCCCTTAACCTCCTCTATACTGTACAAGTAATTAAATATTAAAACCTAATCCCTCCTATAAACCACAAACCATAAAGCTAAAGTAACTAAATAAATAAAATAAACCTAAAACAGAATGATAACTTGATGATAGGAACATGTCAACCATGCTCGATCTGGATATGGTGGAGGAGGCATGTGGAAGTTATCATTGTGGTGGTTAGTAGTGGTTGTGGAGGCGAGGGAGGAAGAGAGTTTATAGCGTTGTGGTGGAGGAGGGAGAAATGGATATGATGGTGGATCCATCACTTGAGGCAGTGGTTATGGGAATTGGAAAGCGAAAAATGGTCAATCGTCTACTTATAGAACTATGTCTTCATAGTAAAGATTCTAGTTATGGATTGATTTTATGTGCTCATTTTTTATCTATGTTCTCACATGTCTTAGAAAACATGTTGGGTTACTTGGTTGATGAAATTGAAAAGAAGAAATGTTTAATATGATTTTTTATTCTAAAAAACCAAAACCTAAAACCTAAACTAGAATGTGAACCTAAACCAAAACTCTAAACCCAAAACACCTAAACCATAAATCTTTCCCTACCCAACTAAACTACCTAAACCCCAACTCTCCCTCCCTACTCAACCTAAACCCTACCTAAAACCCTAATCTCCTCCTAAAATCTAGCTACCCTACCTTTCCACCTTAAAGACTTACCCCACACTCCCACACTATGATCCAAAACACCTGGTGAGACCCTACTCTGAGTTAAAAGCTAATCTTACAATCTTCCCCACTTAGCCACATCCCTGAGCCACACCCACCCTACCTCCTAGCTATAAATCTAATAAGATATAAATAACCTACCTATTTAGATAAAATAATAAACATAAACAACTAAACTACCAATAATTAAATACAAATAATAAACTAAAATAATAAATAACTACTTAAAAATAACCTAAATGATAAATGCCTAAAAGATGTAAAAAAAAACCAAAATAAAATAAATAAATAAAATAAAAATAAATAAATGACCTTAAACTAAACTCAGGCCACTAGGCCTTGACCTTAAAATCCTAAACACTAAATCCTACTAAAGCCCAACCACGGAACCACACCTAACCCTACCCTAAAATACACAAACCATAAATCCTAAACCCACTAAACTCTACCCTGAGCCATAACCCTAAACCCAAATCCTAAAATAACCTAAGATAAAATAAATAAAAACCTAAGTAACTTAAAATAAATACCCAAAATATTATAAAACTAAACCTAAAATAAAAAAATAAAAACTTACATAAATAAAAAAAAAAAACTTACCTAAAAGATAACCAAAAAAAAACCTACCCTAAATAAAAACCTAAAAAAAAAAAACCTAAACCTAAATAAATATTAAACTAAATAAATAAACATAAACTAAACTAAATAAAATAAATAAAAATAAAACTAAAACCTAAACTTTGAAAACCTAAAATAAGCCTAGATAAAACTTGAACGTGAGCCTAAAAAAATAAAATAAAATCTAAACTAAAAAAAAATAAAATAAAACCTAAACCTAAAATAAAATAAAAATAAAACTAAACTAAAAAAAATAAATGTAATCCTAAACCTAATCCTAAGAAATAAACTAAAATAAATAAACTAAAATAAATAAACCTAAAATAAATAAACTAAACTAAATAAAAAAAAAACCTAAATAAAATAAAAAAATAAAAAAAACTAAAATAAATAAAAAATAAATTAAATAAACCTAAACCATCTTGTTTACTTAATTTAAAAAAATAATTAATTAATAAATAATAAAATAAACCAAACCTACTAGTAGACCCTAAAACAAACCTAAACCTCAAAAAAACTCAAATGCTAAACCCCAAACCCTAAACCCAAAATTCATAAATTAGGCAGTAAACCCAAAACCCAAACTACCTAAAACCTAAAACTAAAACTAAATAAAGCCTAAAAAATAAAATAAATAAAAAATGTAAACCAAATAAAATAAAATAAATAAAAAAAGACCAAAACTAAAACTTAAACCTAAAAATAATATAAAATATCTTAATGAAAATAAACTAAAATAAATTAAATAAAACTTAAACTAAATTAAAATAAAATAAACTTAAGAATAAAAACCCTAAAATATACTAAACATAAAATAAAATTAAATATGTAAGATAAATAAGATAAATAACACTTAGGCCACTCAACTCCTATCTCCATGACCATAAACTGATTTCTTGCACCCTGGGCTACACTGAGCCCTGAGCCCTTAGAATTCCAGGCCCTGCCCTGGGCCTGCTTAGCCATGACCATAAACTGACTCCACTGACCCAGGCCTAAGGTTAGCCCTGAGCCCTAAACTACCCCCCCTGCAAGACCTCCCTGGGTGACCATGGGCCATACCACACAGATCCTAGGCCCAAAACTATCATAGGCCTGAATCATGACTGGAGTAATGATAAATGTAAACGTCACTCTGACTACCCAAACCATGGGCCTTTGCCCAAGGCCAAAACACCCAGGCCACTATCAAAGATCTTGGGCAAGCCAGATCCCTCAAAAGATCAGGCATTAGGCCCTACCCTAAAGCATGAGCCCTGACTGCACTAAGCCCTCAAGATAAAGTAGGCAGCATAAGATAAAGATAAAGAATAAGATAGTAAAATGATTAAAATAACTAAATATAAACCGAGTTTGTATTTTTTTTTAAAGATCCTTGACTTAAAATCTTTGCCCTGAAATCTGTGCCTGAGCCTACCATGACCTAAAGCAATCTCTATCACCCTAAACAGTCCTAACCCACTACCACAAACACTGAGCATAAAGCCAAACTGGAATCTTAAAACTAGCCATGGCCCTACCCTCCCTAGGCCCTAACCCTGATCCTGGGCCCTAACTACCTGACCTACTACCCTCCCTAGCCTAAAATCTAATCTGAAGCTAAACTAGACCCTGAGTAAAACTACTGACCACCACTACCCTAACCTAAACCCTAACTAACCTAAATCATAACCCTATTCTAAACCTTAAAACCCTAAATCCTAAAGCTAAACACTAAACCCCACCCTAAACCCTGACAAAAAACCATTAAACATGATTAGGTTAATCAGCTACCATCCGGTCTATGAAACAAACACCTAACATCTAGTCCAAAATAATACATCAAAAATAAAACATACATCACAACATGCATCTCTAACATAAGGCTAGAAGTGGTGACTTAATCTAATGTGTGTATTAAGGCTTGTGTGGTATGTCTAACTAGGCTTTAGAGTTAATATTTTCTAAGTGTAGAAAAATTCAACTTAAAGGGTGGTTTCACTTCAAGTGCTCTAATTGATTTGCAAGTTTTAATTTATGTTTTCTTTTTTTATTTCATATGACCTACACCTACCAACTAATGTTGTAAGAGAAGAAAAGAGGTTGGCCTCTTTCATCCCTACTTTAAACCACTTTTTAAAGCATGTTATTTTTATTTAGTTCTCTTTAGTGAATAGCTTATTACACATTTTAGATTAATCCTAAGTTTAGGTTCTCTTTAAATAATTCTATTCAATGTGAAAGGCTTGTCAAGATTAATCTAATCAAAATACTATCACATGACACATGCTAAATCATTCATTTCCATCACATGTAAGATGCATATGATTAAGTCTTAAGTATACCTACACATTCAATATATTTTAGTACACTTGAATAATGGATGTTAGTATGTACATTTGAAGCTTTATATTTCCCCTTTGATTGAGCTATTTTATCATATTATTTTAAGGCTCTATCTAAATTCTTATACAAAAATACATAAGGATGAAATTAAATAGGTACATGTCATTATTAACCAGGGAAGTGAGGTAATCAAATTACCTCCTTGGGGCTAAAAAACCTCATATTCCACGGATGTCTAGACTATATACCATTACATTCAAACCATATGTAAATTTACATGCATGAACATAAGAAAGAGACCTCCAAATCACATAATCAATTAATTCAATCACTTGAACAATTGAAAATGCATGTATTTTTAATAAAAGGAAGGATTACCATTCTCTAATTAAATACACACACACATGTATGTATAAAAACATAAGCAAAATGCGATGCCTTTCTTAAACCAGGAGAAGTGAGGCCAGTCAAATGATCTCATAGG
>JAKCPB010001537.1:0-89327 GCA_021442155.1 Cymbidium sinense | reverse complement strand
CGTGGTTTCATTTCACATTGATGTTGAAGATCAAAATCTTACTTCCTTGCTAATACTTAACTTGTAGGATTGCACACTTAAAACCTTTAGAAGAGATGAACCCACATACCAAATGTCTCTCTAAATTCCTTAGGGACTTGGTTGGATAAACATTTGGAAAGGAGCTAGCTGTCCTACCCTCCTTGGTTCTCTATTGGGTGGATTGATAGTTATTTGATCAAAACTTCCCTAAGCATATGAATCTAACCCCTTTTTTAATCTCATTCCTAAATATGGTTGTAGAATCCTCGGGACCAACTGACTTAACCATTTCTTCCAAAATGACTTTAAAACATTCTACTTGATTGGCTAGATAGTGGAATGGAAGAATCTAGCCTGTCTTTAACTGCTGGTTTAATGATAGATTAGGATGGGGTGTTTTCTCTTCAATCCAATCCTTTCTATGATCCATGGTCTCTTCATCTCTTCCCGTTGAATCGTATATTATGATGAAAGATGATTATCTTTTTGTACCTCATCATTGAGAGGAAGAGTCACTATCTATCTATCCATATACATATCAATAAATGTGATTCCAAGGATTTGTCGATTGTCCCTCACCAGCAGCTAGAGGAGGAGAAATGAATGATGTCTCGGCCTGGGAACATATAACCCAACTATTCCTTCTCTTTTGCTCAGTGAATTTGAAGTGGAGCATGGATTTGACCTTTTATTACTCTCATCACCCTTCCTAATTGACTAAGTGGGTTGACCCTAGAAGTCCTCCCCTAAGTTTGGTTTGTGGGTGGTAGTCTAATTGGATTGGTACCTCATTGAGCTAAGGTAAGTTAAGGTTTTCCACTCCACAGTTTGCTCTATAGTTATGGCCTTAAAAAGCTAATTGAGTCATGAGGTGCATAGTAAACTAATCTTTTGTGCCTCAACAACCACTATGAATATACTTGTTTGTCTTTATACCTAACTATACTTTTCAATTTCTAGATTTGGTTCCCTACTTTGGTGACCCGGCAGCTAACTTTGATTTCTATGTTCTACCTTCCACCTAGTTCAAACCATGGTCATTCTTCCCACCAAAATTGGTAATTGTATGGAGATTGGATCCTAAGCTATAGGATGCTTAGGTTGGATGAACAATCCAAAGAATTCTCTATAGCAGAGCACACAAGATTGAGTATTTCTTATCACAACCTTTGTGGCGTAAGTCTTTAATGGTTCTCCAAGGAAATATGTTGGTCTCAAAATAATTAGGGTTTCATTTCATCCTTTCTAGAATTAGATGGTCTTCTCGAGCAGGTATTTTCTTTGGTGGGTAACATTGATGATGCTACTATGAAAGTTATAAACTTAGAAGAGAAGAGAAATTAAAGAAATGACTTGAAATCTTTGTGTACTAACTCCTAATTGAATAATTTGGGATTCTAAAGTGAATGAGATTCTTTTCTCTACTAAGAGTGGGCAAATTGGGATATTACCAAACCATGCCTCCATTTCCATGGCTTTAGACATAGGTCTTTTGAGAAGACAACTAAATGATGATTTTTCAATAAGATTTTAGGTGTAATGATAGATCAAGAAGCTCGACTAGAAGAGGGGAAATTTGTTGTTATATATGGTGATTCTTTTGGCTTCTATCAAATTCACTATTCATAAAATAGAGAGGAGAAGTGAATTATAGAACTCTTCCTCTATTAGTTCCTAGAAAAGAGTAAAAATTGATTCATGAGGAGTGAGCTCTACTTTTTGTCTTCTCATCTTCTTTCTCCCGATTCGGACATTGTAGGCAAAAAAAAGAAGGAAAAGAATGATTCTCCAACCATAACCAATTGATTTTCAAACAAAACATCTGATCTATAAGGGAGAAGATGGATGGTGAAAACAAATGATCTGGGTAGGTGGAAGAGAAGAAAGAGCTAAAGCCTTTGCATTGAGATTTTCTCCTTTATCTCCCCCTCTTTTCTTTCTTGCAATAGGCTGCCTGTGTGCATAATAAGATTGAAAAGGGTGCACTAAGGGAAGGAATGACTTAGTATTATAAGGAACCAGGCTATGCAAGCATTGTACCACTAAACAATTACTTAACCTAGGGTTCTCCTACTTCATTGGTGATGGATATAGTCTCGATGGATTTGCCTAAGTCCCTTTCTTGAAGGACTATCACACTTTTAGGGGTATTGTGATTGTACCTATCACTACTCTTTAGAAAGCTAGTACCTTGAGAGTAGAAAGAAATATCATATCATAGAGTATGACAGAACTAGTATCATTGAGTGTTCATGACCTGAATCAACATAAGGAGATGCTGATGAGGGTACAATATAGAAAAAAATTAGCTTTGGTTTAGAGCTTGAATAAGAATATCCTTCAAGTCACCCAGTGAGTAGTTCAAAACCAAAGATCGATTGCATTTAACCTCTTGATTGACAGAAGTCGGTAGAAAAATAAGTTGCATTACTGCTTTAGATAACTACTTTTAGGTCTAGAATTTATCCCCTAGTATATTAGGAAAAGGAACTATTGGCTTTCATTTTAGTCAGGCTTAGAGATATCCATTTTTCCTACCAATTTGTAAGGGCTTTCATTTGCTACCATATAAAGCCACAGTAGGCTGCTATTAAATCTAGCTATCCAGAAGTGAGATACTTTGGATACAAATTAATAGGAAGAGAAAGAGATTAATGAAACATAGCTATTCTTCACACCGAGAAAAGATTTAAGTAATCTCATGATCTTCATGGGCTAGACCTGAATCACACCTCGGGAACCAGTGAAAGATCATCTGTAGGTTTCTTCCTCCCACATCTTGTAGTCGTTTAAGCTTTCTTAAAAGGAAGAGCATAGGTAAGCCAACCTTTCCTTCATTAGCTGATGATTCCCATCAGGATAGCCATTTCAAAGTGACAGCTACTTTGTAGTCAAGAGGATGAGTGATTTAGAGTTATCTTGCTTGTCAAAGTCATGTATGTTATGCTAGTTCCTTTATAGAGCAGCAAGAGCAATCCTTGGTCCAGGTTTTTTGCAAGCTAGATACTTGAAAGAGTCAAGCTGGTACAAAGCATCTGTCTTAAAGGGTAAGAAACTATTTGAGGAAATTCCTTTTTAGCAATTGAATCAACTCCTGGTGATGAATAAGAAGAAGGTGTTGTGAAGAAGGGAATGATTGCACTAGTCCACACCCATGGAATGAGTAATAAGGTCTATTTAGATCCCCCACCTTTGAGCATTTTCATGGAGTAGCTCGCTCGTGATTTCATTTCACATTGATGTTGAAGATCAAAATCATACTTGCCTTGCAAGATTGCACACTTAAAAACCTTTAGAGAAAGAGATGAACTCGCATACCAATGTCTGTCTTTAAACTCCTTCTAGGACTTGGTTGGATAAATGTATGCAAAGGAGCCAGCTGACCTACCCTACTTGGTTGAATTTTCCATTGGGTGGATTGATAGTTACTTGACCGGAACTTCCCTAAGCATATGAATCTAACCCCTTTTTTAATCTCATTCCTAGATATGGTTGTAGAAGCCCGATACCAACTGACTTAACCGTTTCTTCTAGGCTGACTTCAAAACCATGTGCTTGATTGGCTAGATAGTGAAATGGAAGAATCTAGCCTATCTTTGACTACTGGTTTAATGGCAGATTAGATGGGGGTTGTCCCTTCGATCCGATCCTTTCTGTACCCATGGCCCATTTGTCTCTTACCGTTAAATTGAATATTTTGATGAAAGATGATTCTCTTTATGTACCTCATCATCAAGAGGAAGAGTCACTATCTATCCATATACATATCAATAAATATGATTCCAAGGATTGGTCAATTATCCCTCACCAGTACCTAGACTAGGAGAAACAAATGATGTCTCAGCCTTAGCACCTCTAAGCAATCTATTCCCTTTCTTCTGCTTAGTGACCTTGAAGTGGAGCATGGATTTGACCTTCAATTCCACTCATCACCCTTCCTGATCGACTAGATGGGTCAATCCAAGAAGTCCTCTCCCAAGATTGGTTTGTTGGTGGTAGTCTAATAGGACTGGTACCTCATTGAGCTAAGGTAAGTTAAGGTTTGCCACTCCACGGTTTGCTCTATAGTTATGTCCCTAAAAGAAAATCGAGTCACAAGGTGTGTACCAAAATAATACTCTGTGCCTCAACAACCACTAAGAATATGCTTGTTTATCTTTATACCTGACCCTGCTTTCAAATTTCTAGCTTTGGTCCCCTACTTTGGTTGACAACTTCTCGATTTCTATGTTCTACTCCCTGGTTCAAACCATGGTCATTCTTCCTACCAAAATTGGTAATTTTATGGAGATTGGATTCTATGTAGCTATAGGATGCTTAGGTTGGACGAACAATCAAAAGAATTCACTATAGTAAGAGCATGCAAGATTGAGCATTTCTTATCATGAACTTTCTTTGTGGCAAAAGAAATATGTTGGTCTTGTAAAAAATAATTTGGGGTTTCAATTCATCCTTTCTAAAGAATTAAATGGTCTTCATGAGCGTCTTTTCTTTGGTAGGTAACATCAATGATACAAAGCTATGAACTTAGAAGAGGAGAGAAATTGATGAAATGTCTTGAAATATGTGTACTGACTCCTAATTGAATAATTTTGGATTCTGAATGAGATTATTTTCTCTACTAAGAGTGGAAAAATTGGGATATTACCAAACCATGCCCCCATTTCCATGGCTATAGACATAAATCTTTTGAGAAGATGGCTAAACGACCGGTTGTTCAATAAGATTTTAGGTGGAATGGGAATTATAGTTCTTTCTACTTCTCGAGGTATAATGATAGATCTAGAAGCTCTACTTGAAAAGGAGAAATTTGTTGTTATATATGGTGATTCTCAGCTCTCTTATCTATGTAGAAAGGATAAATGAATTATAGAACTCTTCTCTATTAGTTCCACGGAATGAAAGAACAAAAATTGATTCATGAGGGTTTCATTACTGAATCACTTCCTAATGGTATGTTTTGTGTTTGATTAGATAATGAAGATCTAATTCTAGGTTAGATTTTAGGGAGAATTTGGTGCAGTTTTATAGGTATACTACCCGAAGATAGAGTCAAAATCAAAATGAGCTGTTATGATTCAACCAAGGGACGTCTAATTTATTGACTTCGCAAAAAAGATTCAAATGATTAGATCATTCTTTGAAACATTGTTTTTGTAGGGAGAAGTTCAAAAATGCAAGAATCTAATTTTTTTTCCAAAAAAAAGAGATTCATAATGAGAATGAGAAATATGAAAATAAGGTCTTCTATTCATTAAATTTGTGAAAAATATCACTTGATTCATAGGCGGGGGTGAATTATATTCATTTGTTCCAATCCAAGACATAAACAGAGATAACGGTAATCCTTCTCAAGTTTTGAATCAAGAACTTTTTCAAAGGAAAAACCCATGTACATGTAAAAACAAAGAAGAAAAAATTCATTTTCATATGAAATGGATATCCTCGTATCTTACTATAGATTTATGATTCTTCTTTCTTTTCTTCTTATGAATATGATCTAGAAATATGACAATGTATAAAAAGTTTACATAAGAATGCACGTCTTGGTTCAAAAGAATGAACATAGAGTACCAAAAGAAGTAATTCATGTTCAAGATTTCCATTATTATAATTATAATAGATGTACTTAAGTGGGACAAGAGGCACAGTACTTTCAATGTATTCATACATTAGTTGATCAATGCAACTTTTCATTTGTTATGATAAAGGGTCCAGTCTTGGAAGAGCATTACAAGCCATTCAGAAATGGGATGTTATGAAGTTTAAATGCGTGAACACCCTAATGGATGTTGCCCAAAAAAGATGCTTGTAGAAAGAAGAATTCATAAAATTTTAAGAGAAAGAAATGATTTAATGATCTAATCCAAAAGAAAAAGAAGAGTATGGTTCCATAAGAAGTAGCATGATCCACTTGAACACTACAGTGAAAATGTGTTAAATCAGGAGTAGAAAGCAAGCGTATTTTTTATGGTCATTTCATTCTGGCACCGCTTATGAAAGATAAAGCTGATATCATAGGTATTGCCATATGAAGGGCTTTACTTAGAGAAGTAGAAGGAACATGTATCACAGTGCAACATCTGAAAATAAAAAATGAATATTCTATGATAGCATGTATTAAAGAATCAATACATGAGATTTAATGAAATTTGAAAGAGATTGTATTGAGAAATAATCTTGGAGTTAGAGGATCCATTTTCCATTTGAGGGTCCCAAATACATAACACCTCAAGATATAATCTCACCACCCTATGTACAAATAGTTGACATGATATTGCATATAGCTAACCTAACAGAACCAACTGATTTGTGTATTGAATTTCAAATCAAGAGAGGTCACGGATATCATCTAAAATTCACAAATGACTCTCATGATGAAAGTTATCCTATAGATATTGTATCTATGCCTAGTCAAAATGCAAATCATAATGTTCATTCTTATGGGAATGGGAATGAAAAATAAGAGAGACACTATCTATAAATATGGACAAATGGAAGTTTCTGTCCTAAAGAAGCACTTTATGAAGCATCTCATAATTTGATTAATTTATGATTCCTTTTCTACATGCAGAGGAATAGGACATTAATTTCAAGAAAAATGAAAACAGATGGAATCCACTCCTTTTTTCATTTCAAGATATATTCACTAATCTCAAGAAAATAAAAAAAAGAATTCCATTGACATGTCTTTTTATTGACCAATCAGAATTGTCTTCCAGGACATATAATTATCTCAAAAGGTCTAATATACATACATTCTTAGACCTTTTGAATCACTCAGAAGATCTTATGAGAATGGAAGATTTTCTTATAGAAGATGTAAAACAAATATTGGGAGAACTAGCACTTTCTTTCCCAAGGGATTACCTTAAGACTTCAAATGCAATAATGAGCTTGCTTACAGACCTATAAGACCTAAAAAGCCTCATAAAAGAGAAGTAGGGCTAAACTGGATCTCAAACGGTAGGTAAGGAAACTACATCTAATGTAAGCTTTGAGGGATTTTCCTGATTTACCTAGGAAAAAAGGAAGAAGCATGGTCATCTTTTTTCATGAAATGAGAAAGGAAAATCAGACTTAATGGAGTGTGGCCTAGCCTTAAATGGGACACACATTAGGCAAAGTCATCATTTCTAGCTCTATGTTAAAATTGCATGGTTTGATGCGATTATGTTTTGTGATGTAATTTTGGACATTTGGGTGCATATGGATGAGGCGATCTTGGCTAGTCATATTTTCTACGGGGTTATGCTTAAAGGTGTTGTAATAAAATATAAATGCTTTTGTTTTGTAGGTTACTTATACATAAGCATAATTAGGATAGATGGACTTGATTACCCATGTGTGGGGTGCTAAGTCATTCATATAATTTGCTTGGGTTGTTTGGTATGTTTAGCTAATCTCTATTTTACAAGTTTGATTTATCTTTTTCCCATTTTGATGTAAATTTTGCAAATTAAGATTTGTAATAATGAATGTTATGAGAATAAATATTGGTTATAAGACCATGTATATATACCATGTGAAGCCTTAGAGCAAACTACATCCCAAGTCAAATGAAGAAAGAAAGAAATGAAGAAAGAAATAAATAAAGAAATGAAGAAATGAAGCATGAAGACCCCCATAACATGAATTCCCTTTTAATTATGATTATTCATTTGTAATTCGAGTTGTATAAGGGTAGAGCTCGGCTCCTCATATTTCTTTTTAGGTTGTACGACAATACCCGATCGCACTGGCCTTTGATCCTTTTATGCTAATTTTATAAATTGATTAATGTTATGTTTATGATTGCGTAATTAGAATGGCATAATTTTCCTAGTTTTTTAATTACTTGGTGATTGTTGAATGGCCTGGATGTGATTAGACTCTTAGGAAAAAAAATAAATTTTCTATTGAATTAATCAACTCAAAATTAAACTAAATAACCCATAACCTCATCTAAAGCATAGGACATAAATCAAGATAATAAAATATTTAAAAATCCCTTAGCTGGATGATGTATGTCTCATATCATCCATAAATCATATTGCTTCACTCTTACTAATGGAGATCTTCCACCTTTACTAGAGAAAATTGCTTGACCTTTGAGAGCCATGGTGGAAACACACCTCCTTCATTCGATTTTGGCCCATAACCAATCTTTTCATGCATTAAGCATATGAAATCCCATAGGTGTCAAGTAAAATGTCCAAAATCAAAATAAAACTTAACAAAATTTATATTAGATTAAGTCATGAGTTCATGCCCTTCATGATCTAGTCTCTTAGTGAGTTTAAGGACTTAGTCTTTACTAAACAAAGAATAGCTTAGCCATCTTGCAAAGCATAAGACTTGCCTACATATATTTAAAATTATAGAAGGAGTTAGTGGGTGGCCACCCCTAGGTGGTTGTAAGTCCAACAGTTGGGTGGTTTATTCTCTCTTGTGGAGATAAACCATATACCCATTTCACCTTAGATTTAGGTCATGCTTTGGCCCTCACCAAAGCTCCCAAGATTAAGGATATGAGGTTGTTGTTTCTTTGTGGGCTACAAGCATAAATCCTCACCTCTTAGGCATTTCACAATCTTGTGTTGTGGAATTGTAAGCCCTAGATTTCTAATAAAAATTCAACTCAAACATATAATTCTCTTCAAATTTCAAAGATATAAAGCCCAACCATAGGATAGTTTGGGATGCTCGCTTGGTTTCCTAGCATCGTAAGCATCCCCTACTAATCTCCCTTTGGTATTCAATAATAACTCTCTCCTCTTGATCAATCCCACTTGATTTTTTAAAAATAACCAATTGATTGATAGTCCTATCTTTGAAATCTTTGGAGACAATGATCATTTATTTTAATCGAGAGTATTCTTAAGGAATCTCTTTCCTTAAGATGCAATTATCCATGGGGACTTTCCTCTATAGGGAACTTAATGAACTCGATTTAAATATACTCTGCCTCACTTTTCCATATAAAGTAGGGGAAATATCTCTGGTACATTCGAAGACCCACTATCCTTAGGAGGACGTCCTCATTAAGTGATTAGGCCCATTATAGAGTAGTGACTTCTACCTCAAGATACAGTACACTATTCCTTAATGTCATACTTGATCACCCTAATGAGTACATCTGCGGATTTATGTGGTGTCCCAATAATAATTTTTAACATTCTCAATGTTTGAAAGTAAAAACACCATAGGTTAATTAGTCTTTTATGTACTAGAGAGTTTTCTTCTGAACTACATGAGAAGTAGAGCAGGGTTTATTTTAAAATTGGGTTCATGGTTTTCTAGTCCCTATAGTTAATTACATCGAGGAAGAAGGGATCTTCTTAAGAATACTCGATTAAATAAATAAATTATTATTTTTAAAGAATTTTTAAGTTGGTTTTCAAAGGAATGATATTTAAAATTTTAATTGGGAATGATCCAAAGTAGAAAGAGTTCTTTTAAGAGGCTATGGTGAAAATATTTCTTATTTGATACCTTGCCTTCATCTATCTCCCTTCCTTTCGTAAAAGAAGATAAATAAAAATAGAAATATATAAAAACATACGCATTATTGGGATGACACATAGATCTGTAGATGTTCTTATTAAGGTGATTGGGTATAACATTAAGGAGAGGTGTACTATCATAAGAGATAGAGGTCACCACCCTACAATGGACCTAATCACCCAAATAAGGACTCCTAAGGATAATGGGTCTGCATATGTACTAGAGATTCTTCCCTTACTTTACATGGAAAAGTAAAGTAGGGTTTATTTTAAATAGGTTTCATTAAGTTTCCTACAGGGAAAAGCTCCCATAGTAAATTACATCATAAGGGATGGGATCCCTTAGGAATACTCTCGATTAAGGTAAATGATCATTATTTTCAAAGATTTCAATAGGTGGGATTATCAATCGATTAACTTATTTTGGAAGATCAAATGGGATGGATCAAAGAGAGGGAGTTATTATCAAAGCCAAAAGGAAGATAAGTAGGAGATGCCCATGATGTTAGGAAGCCTAGCGAGCATCTCAAACTATCATATGGTTGGGCTTTATATTTTTTAAATTGATTTAATTTATTTGAGTTGAATCTTTCATTAGAAATTTAGGGATTATAATTCCATAACACAAGATTACGAAAATTCCTAAGAGGTGAGGATTTATGCTTATGGCTCACAAAAGAGAGAAGAAACCTCAGAACCTAAATCTAGGGAGCTTTGGTGAGGGCCAAAAGCACAACCTAAATCTAAGGTAAAAATGGGTATTTAGTTTGCTTCCACAAGAGAGGACAAACCACCCGACTGCCTGGACTTACAACCGCCTAGAGGTGGCCACCAACTAACTCCTCCTATGGGTTTAAATTAATGTACTCAAGTCATATGCTTTATGCAAGATAGCTGGGCTATTATTTATTTAGAAAGAGACTAAGTCCTTAAACTCACTCCCTAATAAGACTTGATCATGTAAAGATACTTTTAATGTCCTAAATCCAATGCAATTTAGATTTCATTTTATTTTCATTTTGGACAATCATTTTGACTCGCTAATAGGATTCATATGCCTAATGCATAATGAGATTATTGGCCAAAATTTAGCAAGAAGGGAGGAGGTGTATTTCCACCATTGCACTTAAAGGTTGAGCCAAGTTTCTCAAGCAAAGGTGGAAGCCCTCCAATCATGAGTGAAAATAATATGCATTTGTGCATGATGTTGTAAAATAAGTACTCATCCAGCTAAGAGGTTGCTAATTCTTTTATCTTGATTTTAACCTAAGCTTTAGATGAGGTTATGAGTTCTTTATTTTTAGTTTTGAATTATTATATTTGGTAGAAGATTTATTTTTCTCTAAGAGCCTAATCCACATCCAGACCATACATAAACTAAGAAAGAAACTAGGAAAAGGATGTCACTTAATGCATAAGCTAAACAAGTCATCAATTTATAAATCTAATCGCAAAAGAATAAGAGGCCATTGTGGTCGGGTACCACTGCATAAACTCAAAAACAAATTGGGTAGCTGAGCTCTACCCTTATACAACCTAAATTATAAATGAATTAAATACAATTAAGCAAGGAACTCATTGTTATGGGGGTCTTCAAGCTTCATTTCTTCATTCTTCTTTTCTTCTTTCTTCTACTTTTCTTCTTTCTTCTTTGGTACCTTCTTTTGGATGGTTGGAAGGTCTCCAAAGGCTTCACATACATAAGATGAGATCTTATGACCAATGTTCATCCTGTTCCCTATAACAATCATTCAAAAATCCTAATTGCAAAAAAATTTATATGAAAAGGAAAAGTAAATCTAGCTAACACCTACAAAATAGAGATTACCTAAACAAACCACCAAATCCTAGGCATGTTTATTAGACTTATCACCCCACACATGGGTGACTAAGTCCACCTGGCCTATTGGATTATGCTTAGGGGTATAAGCACCTGCACAACAAAAATATTTATATTTTTATTTATTACAACATCTCTTAGGCACAATCCCCTGCAAAAGATAATGGTTAGAATAAGATCTAATCATTCATCCTATGTACATACATCCTAACATCCAGACTAAAATATATATAACAAAATAAAAGCAAGCATCAAACCATGCACCACCCTAACCTAAAGCTAGAAGTGGTGACTTAGTTTAATGTATGTGCTTTGGAGGTTTGTGTGGTATGCTTAGCTATGGCTTTAAGTTAGGATTTTCTAAGTGTGAAGGATGTTCAACTTAGAGGGGTTTAATTTAAGTGATTTAATTATTTTGGGTTGATTTTATTTTATATTTTGATTAGGTTCAAGTGAATCACAATTTATTACTAAGTTATAAAGAGGGAAAGAGAGAGAACTTCTCCTTCCCAACCTAAGTAATTTCTAAAGTAGATTCATGTTTTAGTTTTATTTATAATTAATTAAGTATTTTAATTAATTCTAAGTTTAGATGAACTCAAAACAACCCTATTCAAAAAGAAAGGCATTTAAGATTAAGTAAAATGAATTAAATCACAAAATTTACATCACTTCACTTCTTTCCCAACATGTATAACATGCATATGAGTAAATTCTAAACATATCTATACATGCAAATGGGAATGTTTAGCACACTTTATGATACATGCTAAGTAATTCATTTAAGAAAATTTGAAAGTTTATAATGCATTATTTTTATTAAGTAGCAAGGGGTTTCTTATCCAATTTTCACATGCACATATGAATGTATGAAAGGAATAAGTGAGTATGATGCCATTGTTAACCCAAGGTGTAAGGTACATAACTTACTTAGGGCTACTTAAATCCTAGCAACCTTGAGGTTGTCCAGACTAATATACTACTTTCCATAAATATAAGCATGTATAATAGAAATGAATGGAAAAGAAAGAATACAAAAGTTGGTGTTAGTTGATTATATTTTGTTTATGCAATTTTTATGTGCAAGCATAGGTATTCTTCTTAAGTGATAGTATAGGAATGAATAAGATATAGAATTAGGAAAGTGTTAGGTTCTTTTCAAATGAACCATACACCTTGCCAAATCCTACTCAAAACTATACTAAAAGAGAAGAGAAGGAACTACACTAAGCACATCTTTATATTTTACTCACATGCAAACTTATAAATAGGATATAAGTAACACACTTTAGTTTTAATAATTGATTCATATATTTTGAAGATAATTTAGATTTAATAGTGATAATAGCCATTCATATTCTTACTTTAGCCAACACATGCAATTTGACATAAAGGAAACATTTTCATTTTAAATTTGATTTTTGAAAAGCATGGATGCATGAACCATATGACATACATATTTAACATGTTAGGGAAGAACTAAAGCAATGAAAGCTTGTAAACACATTCACTTTAATTAAATTCTAAAGACAATCTTACGAAATAAGAAAGCTTAAATTAAATCAAAGTTTGTTTTCAAAATTATTTTTGTTTGATATTGAATTTGATTTAATTTTAAAATGTGAGTTGTTTGTGTTCCTAACCCATTCCCAAATGTGTTTGATATTTTGTTTAATTTTTTAGATGAATATATTATTTTATATTTTGATTAAGTTAAGGTTTGAATTAAACATGTTAATTATCCCTTACCTACAACACCTTAGCATAGTTAACCAAATAATTATGTTCCAATGAGATGACATAAAACTCACAAGGAATTTAAATTTGCAATGCACCTGGAATAAAGGGGCCTAATGCAATTTGGCTCATGATTAATGATTAATTAAACTAAGGGGTTTAACTTAAGTAATTTCAAATCACCCCGCACACATATGAGTTGAGTTGTTATTTCCTTAATTGAACTTAGGCTCTTGAACACCTAAGCATCTACCCAAAGTAGATTAATTAAGTTTTATAATTTTAAAAAATTAGGGTAATTATTGAATTAGCCCTTAATTAAGAGAGGATTAAGAAAGAAAAGGGGGTTTAGGGAATAGCTTATGGGAAATGACCCAAAATTATTCCTTAAACCTCCAATTTACTGAAACATACCTTAATCAACTTCAATAAAGATTTAACCGCTAATAAAACCCTTAATTAACCTTAATTACATTAAGGGATAATTAAGAAATAAATTAGCAATTTCCCCAATTAAGCCACCAATAAATCCCAAAAAGAAGGGGGAGGAAGTCATCCCCAAAATACACTCAAGAAGTTTGAGATTAATTAGTGGATTAGGGAGTAATTAGCAAATTATAATTTCAATAAAATCTAAAATGAGAAAGACAATATTCAAAATCCATTAAACCAATTTTAGAATATTCTAGATTGAATTATATTTTAGTGGCATTTTACCTCATATTTTTTAATTTTTATTTAAAGAGATATAAATTTTAAAAGTTTAGTGAATTAATTAGAATTATTTAAAATTTAATTATTCCCTTAATCCAATGGTACACCACACATGAGCTAATGAGGCTATGCTTTACACCTATCACCTGTTGGATGGCTACTTAAATGTCATGTCATAGCATTGTGTGGTGGCAGTGCTATGCACTTTGGTATCTTCTATTTGATCAAGGATCAAATGGCTAAGATTTAATCCATGGTTCAAAGGGATAAAATTATGATATAAAATAGGATTCAATCTCAGTCGTCCATCCAAAACACGTGAATGGAGGTCCAGAGATCTATCCCTACCAAAGAATGTGATCCATAGAGACTGTTTATGTTCTAGTCCTTGATTAGAGCTTGATTGAGCTTAGATTAGGATGAAATTTTGCACACACCATCTAACCTAATGGCAAACACATCTAATGATTGAAATCTCATGTCATTAACATTTCTTTGACAAAAGACCAACACACATGGAGTTTAGTGATAGGAAAATGTCTAACCTCACCAGAGGTGATCACCGACACTAGATTCCCTTGGAAGAGCTTAGTATGGTTGAGATGAATCTTTGGTGAAAGTCTTAGCTCTTGAGGTTAAGTGGATAGCTCTATGGACCAACCCCTCCTTAGCTTCCTTTGCTTTGATTGAAGCACATCTCTCCTTACCTTCTTGAGAGAGAGCTTGGGCACTTAACCCTCGGTGGAGTGTACAAAGGAATTTGGTTGAATTGGAGTGTGGAGAAAGTTTGCAAATCAATGGAGCTCCCTTCACTTAAGGAAAAATTGAGAATGGCCAATTCAATATCCTTTTAGGAAGCTTAGGAACTCTTGTTAATGGCTCCTCACACTCTTTCATACTCAATCGAATTAGGCTCATTGGAATTGAAGTGAATTAGGGGATATCTCCCCTTAGCAATCATGTCAGCTCCACTTATCATTTTGATCCAATTGACCTTAGGCAATGGGTTGTTTGATCTATTAGAAGCTTGCACATGGTTGGTTTGGGCTAGGGAGTGGAGTGGTAACTCCCCATGTGCTTCAAATTGAGTGGGAGTGTGATTCCCATGTTGCCAATTTGAGCCATGTGCTCGATTTTGGTTGCCGGTCAAGTTGGGCTGACTCAAACCCATTAGGTTGGGTGCACCACCCTCCATTAGATTTACTTGACCTATTAGGAAAGTATCAAGTGAGTATGAAGAGGGTTTGACCAAATTCCCAATAGATTTGACCAAAATTTGTTCTATGGCCTATGGGTGGAATGGTCATTTGGTGATTTTTAAATGTTAGATATGTTGAGAAAATAGGTTTGGCCAAGTTTCATTGGATTTGGACTTCATTTGGTATGGTTTGGCTCACTTTGACCCATTTAGGTCAAAATGGGTCAAGTTGACCAATTGGTCAAATTCCAAGGGTTGGGTCAAGTTCATATGACCATTTGAAATGTTTTTATGAATTTGGTTTGATTCAATTTAGTTTAGGTTTGAATTTGGTTCATATGACTTCATTTAGGTCAAATGGGTCAAGTTAATCAATTTGATTGATTTGACCTATTTGACCTAGTTCATGGATAGGTTTAGGTTTGGTTAATCATATGAAGTGGATTCATATATTTGTTTCTAATTAATTTTGGTTAACTTTGAATTTGGCTCAACATCACCCTTTAGGTCAAGTTGGGTTCAAGGTCAATTGGCTAGGTTAGGTCTAGTAGGCCAATTGAGGCTTTGGTCAAGTTCAACAAGTGATTTGGAATGAACTTGACCCATTGGTTTCAATCAATTTGGCTTAGATCAAGTTTTGACACATTTTGACTTTTTTAGATCAAGTTGGGTCAAGTGGCCAATTGAGTTAGGTTAGGCTCAAATGTTGACTTGGTCAAGTTCAAACATAGTTCATGAATGAACTTAGATGAATGGTTTCAATTAGTTTGGCCTATGGTGGATTTTGTCTATGTCAAGTTTTATTTTGGCCAAGTATTGCCTTGGTCAACCCATAGGTTTGACTTAATTAGACCCAATTTGATTGATTGATCATCTCATTATGATTGTTGATCATGATGAGAGGCATAAATGAGTTTGATTCAATCTAATTTAGTTAGGATTAGAATTTGGCTCATATTAGTACTTTCGGTCACTTTGGGTCAAGTGAGCCTACATGGGTCAAATGGCTTGGTTAAAGCTTGATTTGAGTTTGATTAAACTTATATATGGACTTATGATTGAAATATATATATCCATTTGCAAGTGGTTTGAAGTCAAATGTGTTTTGATTCATTTGACAAGTTCATATTCGAAGGAAGAAAATGAATTGATTTGGGGTTTGATTTGAATTGAGTTTGATTTGGTGATTGAAGTTTGTATTTATATTTGGATTCATGATTGAAGGATTGATTGAATCATAAAAAAAATCAAGAGTTTGGCTTGATTTGAAGTTGATTTGGCTAAGTTCAAGATTTTGACTTGAAAGGCTTAGGTTGGATTTTGAGTGGATTTGAGTTTGATTTTTGGAATTGGAGATTGTTTGAATGTATATTTCATTTATATATGTGAATATAAATGAGAATATAAATGGATTATGAGAAAATTTGATGAATTTGAAGTGATTTGATCATGATCTAAGCTAAGTCTATTAAGAGGAATTTAAGGACTTAGGAAAGATTTAGAATTTTGAATTTGAATTTTGGATTTAGATTTGATTGATTTATATTTATATTTCATTTATATATGTGAATATAAATGAGAATATAAATGAGTTATGAAAAATATCATGAGTTTGAATTGATTTGAAGATGATTTTGGATAAGTCCTTAAGAGGAGATTTATAGGACTTAATAATTTTTGGAGCTTGGAGCTTGAATTTTAAAATTGATTTGAATTTATATTTTATTTATATATGTGAATATAAATGAGAATATAAATGAGTTATGAGAAAATCTCATGAGTTTTAATTGGTTTGATCATGATTTTGGATAAGTACTTAAGAGGAAATTTAAAGGACTTAGGAATTTTTGGAGTAGGAATTTGAATTTTGGATTTAGATTTGATTGATATTTATGTTTCATTTATATATATATATATATATATATGAATATAAATGAGAATATAAATAAGTTATGAGAAAATCTCATGTGTTTGAATTCATTTGATCCTGATTTTGGATAAGTTCTTAAGAGGGAAATTAAGGGACTTAGGAATATAAATATAAATCAATAAAATCAAACCCTAAAATTAAATTCCAAATTTAAAATCCTTGAAATTCCCTTAAATCTCTTAATTTTCCATTAATGGATTTAACCTAAACTTTGATCAAACCTATTAACTCATGGGATTTTCTCAAAGCTTATTTGTATTCTCATTTATATTCTCATATATAAATGAATATAAATCAACCCAATCCAATTCAAAATTAAATTTTAAATTAAAATTTTCCTTAAATCCTTTAAATTCTCTTTAATGGATTTAACCTCAAATCATGATTAAACCACTTCAAATTCTTAAAATTTTCTCATGATCCATTTATATTCTCATTTAATATTCATATATATAAATGAAATATAAATTCAAACAATCAAGATCAATTCCAAAAATCAAACTCAAATCAATTCAAAATCAAATCTAAGCCTTTCAAGTTAAAATCTTGAACTTAGCCAAATCATCTTCAAATCAAGCAAAATCCTTTATTTTCTCTCATTGTTCAATCAATCCTGCAATAATAAGCTCATATATAAATCTAAACTTCAAACAAACTGTCAAAACCCAAGACCCATATTCTTCCTTTGAACATGAAATTTTCAAATGGATCAAAATACATTTGACTTCAAACCACTTATAAATGGATTTATATTTCAATGATAAGTCCATATACAAAATCAATCAACTTCAAATCAAGCTTTTACCAAGCCATTTGACCCATTTAGGCTCTCTTGACCCAAAGTTACCTAAAGTACTCTTATGAGCCAACTTTTGATCCTAACCAAATTGGGTGAACTCATATATCCCTCTCATCATGATCAACAATCATCATGGGATGATCAATCAATCAATTGGGTCAAACCAAATCAAACTAAGGGTTGACCAAGTCAACACTTAACCTAAATGAAACCTTACATAGTCAAATTCCACCATAGGCCAAATTGATTGAAACTATTGATCTAAGTTCACCCATGACCTATGTTAGAACTTGACCAAGCCAACATTTGAGTCTAACTAGACCAATTATTGGCCCAAGTTGACCCATTTTGACCAAAAGGGTCAAAATGCGTTAAATCTTGATCTATGCCAAATTGATTGAAACTAATGGGTCAAGTCCATCCCAAATCACTTGTGGAACTTGATCATAGCCTCAATTGTCCAACTAGACCTAACCTAGCCCAATTGACCTTAGACCCAACATGACCTAAAGGGGTCATGTTGAGCCAAAATTGAACTTAACCCAAATTGATTGGATGCAAAGATACCAATCCACTATATACTAACCTAACCTAAACTACCCCGACCAACCTCAAATAGGTCAACTTGACCCATTTGACCTAAATGAAGTCATATAAGCCAAAACCAAATATATACCAAATTGAATCATACTAAATCCACCAAAACATTTCAAATGGTCATATGAACTTGACCCAACTCTTGGTTTGACCTAGTTTGACCAATTCATCAACTTGACCTAAGTTGACCCATTTTGACCTAAATGGGTCAACATGAGCCAAAACCTATCAAATGGATTCCAAATCCAATGAAACTTGGCCAAACCTAGTTTCTCCACCCAACATGTCCAAAGTGGAAAAATAGTAAAATGACCATTTTACCCCTATCCATAGAACAAATTTTGGCCTAGCCCATGGTATTTTGATCATACCCTCTTAATAATCGAGGCTTTCCTAAAAGCTCAAGGGGACTTAGTGATGAGTGGTGCACCCAACCCAATGGGTTTGGGTCAGCCAATTTGGCCCATAGACCAAACCTGACAACATAGCTTGAAATTGAGTTTTGAAATTCCCTTCTAAGCTCAATTTGATGCACATGAGAGGTTGGAAATCCATCCAAGGCCTCAAATAGATCATGTGCCAAGACCTAACAGCCTAAATAACCTTCTCAATCAGGTCAATTGGATCAAAATGATAAAAAAATGGTTCGTCCATTCGATTACCATAGGGGGATATATACTCCCCCTAATTCAATGAAATTTCAATTCACTCACTGTCGATTGAAGCCTAGGAACCCTTATAAATCATCAGAGAGCATTCCCAAGGTCTTAAGAGATGATTAAAATTTTTCCTTATCGGTTTTAAATAGTGCAAAAATAAGGGAGGTGGAGTAAATTGCTAACTTCTTCTACATTTGATCTCCTTCCAATTCCTACTACACACTTCTTTTAAGGACCAGAATCACTTTAGCTCACATTGGAGTTTCCATTGCAAGGAGAGGATCAATTCAATCAAAGCGGCCCAAGTGAAGTGATGTTGGTCTACCCATTGATCCACTCAATCCCTGGGAATTTCAGCGGGGCTTCGTCTCCACTGATGAAGCTACCTCATCGAGTCTGGTGATCACCTAGTGAGGTATGGAATTTTTTATCATTCAACTCAATGTGGTGTGGAGCTTCGTGAAATAAATTTTCACCTCATCTAATTTTGACCATTGGATTTGCCGCTCTTTGCCTTTAGATGGTGTTGGTTAAATTTTATTTGATTACATGCTAGATCAAGCTTGGATTTTCCCCTTGATCATGGACAGTCTCTGTTGATCAAGAGGAAGAACTTGGCTCATCTTAGCCATCAATCCATGCATTTTAGATGGACAACAGAGATTATTTAGCACGTTTAGTAATTCATTTATCTTTTATAAACCATGGGTGAATCCTTAGCCATCCAATCTTTGATCAGAAGGCCGAAGAAATAAGCACGTGCACCACCGCCACCATTTGGGATGTGACATTTAAGTCACTCCCTCACAACACGATGCATGTAAAGCGTCATCACCGCCATGCATGCGTCATGGTGAGGATTAAGTAGGGATTAGTTAAATGCCTGCCTAATTAATTATATATATATATATATATATATATATATATATATATATATATATATAACTTCTAAAATTCATAACTCTTCATAGAAAAATTAGAAAATAAAAGGAAAAATGTTATGGAAAGATAATTTCATCTAAAATATTTGAAAAATATTTCAATGGATTTTGAATTACTCTTTTCTCACGAATTTGGGTTTCTTTGGAAATCTTAATTAGCTAATTATCCTTTAATTAGTTAATCAATTAATCTCAAATTTCTAGGGTTCATTTTAGGAGATGATCTCTGCATCCCCTAATTTTCTTGGGATTTATTGAAGCCTCAATTGGGGAAATTGCTATTTCATTCCCTAATTACCCCTTTCTTGTAATTAAGGGTAATTAAGTGTGATTAGTGGTTTTACCTATGATTAGGGTTAATTAAGGTCAGATCCAGTAAGTGGGAGGTTTTGGCATTTCCCCCAAGCTATTTTCTAAACCCCCTCTTCTCTCCTTAATCTCCTCTTAATTAAGGGTTAATTCATTAATTATCCCCTTAATCAACTTTTCAAAATTCTAAAAATTCTAGAACTTAATTAATCTACCTTGGGTGGATGCTTAGATGTTTAATAGCCTAAGTTCAATTAAAGAAATTAAAACCCCATTCATAAGTATGAAAGGGTGTTTTGAAATTACTTAAGTTAAACCTCTTGGCTTAATTAACTTTTAATTGTGAGCCAAATTGCATTAGGAATTTTCATTATTAGGTGCATTACAAATTTAAATACCTTGTGGGTTTTATGTCATCTCATTGGCTCATAATTACTTAGTTAATTCTTCTAAGGTGGTGTAGGTAAGGGTTAATTAAGTCACTTAATTCATACCTTAACCTCTCAATGCTTAATAATTGATTTAACTATCTGAAAATTAAATTAAAATACAAAACACATGTGGGAATAGGTTAGGAATAGCAAACTCATCTCACCTTTTCAAAATTAAATCAAACTTCAAACTAAATAAAAATCATTTTGAAATTCACTTTGATTTATTCTAAATTTTTTTATTCTATAAGAATGTCTTTAGGACTTAAGTAAAGTGAGTTTGTTTACATGCTTTCATTGCTTTGGATCTTTCCCAACATGTTAAGTTATATGCCATGTGATTCATGTTTCAAATTTTAAAATAAAAATTATTTACTTTTCTGTCAAATGGCATGTGTTGGCTAAAGTAAAATATGAATGGCTATTATCTACTAAATCTAAAATATTTTCAAAAAAAACTTATAAATGAAATATCAAATCTGAAAGTGTGCTATTCATATCTTAATTATAAGCTTGCATGTGATGGATTATAAAAGAATGTTTAGCATAGGTTTCCTTTCTTTCCTTAAACCCAACAGTTACTTAATTCCAAACCCTATTCATCCCTATGCTCTCACCTAAGAAGGGTTTCCTATACTTGCATTAATAAATTTCATAAATAAAACTAAATCTATTAAATAACTTTTGCATATTCCTTTTCCATTTCATTTATTTTATATGCCTATTTCTATTTAAGGAAAGTGATATATTAGTCTAGAAAACCCTGAGGTTGCAAGGCTTTAAGTAACCCTAAATAGGTCTTGTACCTTACACCTCTGGTTAACAATGGCGCTGTACACATTTATGTCTTTCTTACTTTTATGCATGTATGTGAAATTTTGGGTAAGGAAAACCTTTTCTACTTAAGAAAAAATCATGCATATTCAACATCTAAATTTAATTAAATGGTTTGTTTAGCATGCATCATAAAGTGTGTTAACTACTCTCATTTGCATGTATAGATATGCTTAGGATCTATCCACATGCATGTTATATATGTTGGGAAGGAAATGAAATAATGTGTGTTATGTGAATTTTGATTCATTTTATTTAATCTTAAAATGCCTTTCTTTTTGAATAAGTTTGTTTAGAGTTTGTCTAAACTTAGGATTGATTAAAAGATGTAATCAAAACATTTACCTAAATGAAACTAAAAGGTGAACCTACTTTAGAAAATTACTTAGGTTAGGGAAGGAAAGAGAAGTTCTCTTCTCTTTCCCTCTCTTCATAACTTAGTAATTAATTGTAGGTTTCACTTAAACCAAATTAAAACATGAAATACAATTAACCCAAATCACTTAAACAACTTAAATGAAACCCTCCTCTAAGTTGAAGATGTCCTTCACACTTAGAAAATTCAAATACAAACCCATAGCTAAGCATACCACACAAACCTTCAAAGCACACACATTAGCCTAAGTCACCAGTTCTAGCCTTAGGTTTGGTCAATGCATGGTTTGATGTTATATTTTGTTTAGTGATATATGTTTTAGACTGGATGTTAGGGTGTATGCTCATAGAATGAATGGTAGGATGTGCTTAGTCTAACTATTCTTTTCTGCATGAGATTGTGCTTAAGGGGTGCTATCATAAATAAAAAATAATTATTATTTTTGCTTGAAAGTGCTTTATACCCCTAAGCATAATCCATTGGCCTGGTGGACTTAGTCACCCATGTGTGGGGTGATAAGTCCAATATTCATGCTTGGGATTTGTATGTTATGGTTTAACTAACCTTTATTTTGTAGGTGTTAGTTAGATTTCTACTTTTTCTTTTCATGTAAAAACTTGTATACTTAGGATTTTAGAATGATTATTATGGGGATTAGGATGAACATTGGTCATAAGATCCTATCTTATGCACCATGTGAATCCTTGGAGCATCTACCATTCAACCTTCCAAAGGAGAAACTAAAAGAAGAAAAGAAAAGAAGAAGAAGAAAGAAAGAAGTAAGAAGATAAAGCTTGAAGACCCCCCATAAGTGAATCCCTTTGCTTAATTGTAATATTCATTTGTAATCGGTTGTATAAGGATGGAGCTCAGCTACTCAATTTGATATTTTTCGGTTTGTGTGGTGGTGCCCGACCACAAACGGCCATTTATTTTTTTTGTGATTAGCTTTATAAATTGATTGATAATTTGTTTAGCTTTGGCATTAAGTGGCATGATTTTTCTATTTTCTTCCTTGCTATATGTATGGCCTTGATGTGGATTAGGCTCTTTAAGAAAAAATAAATCTTTTACCCAACTTAACAACTCAAATTAAAATTAAATAACTCATAACCACACTTAAAGCTTAGGATTAAAATCAAGATAAAAGAATTAGCAACCCTTATCAGGATGAGCATTTTTTTATAATATCATGCACAAATGCATCTTATTTCACTCTTTATTGGAGGGCTTTCACTTTTGCTAGAGAACCTAGCTTGACCTTTGAGGGCCATGGTGGAAACTCACCTCCTCCCTTCTCACTAATTTTGGCCAATAATTAAATCCTATTAGCCCGATTCTAAATGATTGTCCAAAAATAAAAATAAAATGAAATTTAAATTGCATTAGATTTAGGTCATTTGATGCATATCCCTTTACAGGATCTAGTCTCTTTAGGGAGTGAGTTTAAAAACTTAGTCTTTTTTAAAATAATAACAGCCTACCTATCTTGCATAAGAATAAATAATTGCCTACATGTATTTAAAATCATAGGATGAGTTAGTTGGCAGCCACCTCCAAGCGATTGTAAGTCCAAGCTGTCGGGTGGTTTATCCTCTCTTGTGGAGGCAAACCAAATTTTCCATTTCCATTGAAAATAAACCACCTTTTACTTTTTTCATGTAAAGTAGGAAGAATCTCACTACATATACATCATCCTTAGAGTCATTATTGGGTGATTGGTTCCATTAAAGGTAGTGACTTCTATCTTTTAATAATAACTATTTCAGATGACATTTCATCAAAATAACTACATCTATGGATACATGGCATCTTACCAAGGAATTTCTATGTTCTCTTCTTTCTTTTTCTCCATAGATTTGGTGACTCCCTATAAGAATTTATTAACCAACATGATCTCATCAAAATGGTGTTGAATTAGTTACTTATGGGTCATCGATTGGTGATAGCTTTGGATAGTTTTCTTAAAGTTTTAATCAAATGATAAGCTACATCAAAGTATTTGTTCAACAAGAAATAGATGTCAATGTTCTTTCTCCTTCAATGGGATGAACACCAAAAGTCCCCATTCCTAATCTCCATTAATCTAACCATCAAGTACTTTTATTTTGATTACAAACTATTAGTGAATAATAAAAATTATGAATTTATACTTTATCTCACTTAAAATCAAATTTCTTTTGAAAAGTCCTAAAACCAAATGGCATACCTCAACTCAGGTGATCTCCTGGAATCTCGAACATCTTATGATCCTTCTAAGCTTTGGGAGGATGGGATTGCCTCACATGAATTGCTCTTAGACAAATCACGGATGATTTTTTAAATGTTGGTTATTTTTCTTCGGTGGCTTGAAATCAAAATAGCGATTCTTTATTTTTTTTAGTGAAGGTAATGGAATGATCAATTTTGAGTGGTATTATCTCTTGGGTTTTTTCCATTAGAGGTCAAGCCTTTTTTATTTCTTCTCCTCCTTTGGTTGACATTGTGGCTCAAAGGCTAGCTCAAGGCTCTTGGTTATTGTTCTATGGCTTCAAGGAAGTAAAATGCTAAAGGGATGAGGGAATGGGTAAATTGGATTTGGCTTAAGGAAATCCCTCTTTGAG
This sequence comes from Cymbidium sinense, assembly GCA_021442155.1. Lineage (NCBI taxonomy): Eukaryota > Viridiplantae > Streptophyta > Magnoliopsida > Asparagales > Orchidaceae > Cymbidium > Cymbidium sinense. The sequence goes on along the minus strand of JAKCPB010001537.1, from coordinate 64,853 downwards.
ATGGTATATTCCATAATTTTGTATGCATTTGTACTTGATTAATATGCTTAAGATTGGTTGGTTATCTCTCTTAACCCATTGTTAGGGTGAATTTAGATAGGTTTAAATAGGTTTCATTTCAATTTGAATCGATTTGGTGATTAATCTTAGCATTAGATTCAATTTCGGTTTCAAATGCTTTAATCACTATTAATTGGCTTTATATTTTGTTTAATTCATCATTGATTATCCATTGGATGATTTGTAATCGAATTAACCCATGCTAGATTAGGTTTTACTCCAATTCCAAGTCAACTTGACTAATTTTACCTTAAATGGGTAAAGTTAGATTTGGTGAAGTCAAATATCCAATTTTAAATTAATTATGTTATGTTTACACTCCAATTATGTTTAATCACATGTGTTTTATGATTTGGAATGATTAATTTCATTTAAGTTCAAGTGGATTTTAATTTCGACCCATTTGACCCAAATTTAGCTTAATGGGTTAAGTTTTGGTTCATTCGGATCAAATTACCAAATTGGCCAAATTGGACCCAATGATGGGTTGGTTTATGTTTAATAATCATTTTCAAATGATTTTGGAGAATTGATTTGGGTTGATTTGAGTTTAGTTTGGGTTTGAATAAGACACATTTAGGCCCATTTAGGCCAAAGACCTATTTAGCCTATTTAAGGCCACATTGGTCTTGTATTCATGTTTAAACAAGCTCATACCATATGCCAAACTATTTAGAATGATTTTACTTGGTCAAAATTTAGTGGTTGACTCTTGACTTAGTGGTACCCACATAAGTCAAGCCTATTTTTGAATGGTTGACCATTTTGACCTTGATTTGAGTTTAATTTTATTTTATTAGTTGATCTCATTTTATTTCAGTTTCTTTCTATTTATTTTTATTTAATTTTAATTCCTTAGATTTATGTAATTTTCTAGCTTAGTTAGGGTAATTAAGTTTAAATTCCTACATTAACTTAACTTAAGCTTAATTGGATTTAGGTTTTAATTGATATGTGCTTGATTTGGATGTTCATTTTATTTGAGGTTTGGGTTGAGTTCACTAAACCCATTAGGTTGTATGTACTAAACCCAAGAAGGAATGTACTAGCTACCAAGTATAGTGCCTTGTGTGCTAACTAGAGATTCTAATCTAGGATTAGAAATCCTAATTACTTGTTTTGGAAGAACCTCTTCCAAAAATGAGGTCAATAGACACTAGTCAAGAAGAGACTGTGCCAAAGAAGCTGACACAACCAACTAATAGTTTGTCTATAAATAGTTTGTCGATAAATATTATAGAAGCGCACTCTTCTCATACATTTAAGATACTGCATCTTGAATCTTACAAAGGTCATACAGATCCCACCATCCACATAGCCTACTTCGAGTTGACCATGTCACAACTAGACTTAGATGATATGATGAAGTGTCAACTCTTCTTCACCACTTTTAAAGAGTATGCCCTCAAGTGGTACTTGTGCATTCCATTAAGAGTCATTACATCATTCTCTGACTTCGAGAGGATATTCGCCATGCAATTTTTTGGTGCTTAGAAGCCATTGAAGAGATCTAAAGCTCTTCTACAAATGATGAGGGAGCCTAGTGAGTTTACATAGAAGTGTTATGACCAAAATCACTGGCAGCACAAAAGACTCATTGAAGAGGCCTTCAATGTGACTATCCAAGGAAGGATATCAAAGGCAGAGAATGAACTAAAGGAGGTGACCAGAAGTATTAGGGCGAGGTTTTAGAAACTTGGCTACTCACTATCTAAGAGCTGATTATGCACAACCCACTTTAACAACTCCTCAAAGAGTGTATATGATAGAGCTTATAGAGGTGATCTAGAATAAATATTATTTTGACCACCATCCATGAAGGCTGATGGAGTACATGATCAATCAAGGAATTATGTTTATCACCATGACCACAACCATGACACCAAAGAGTGTTACCATTTGAAGGGGATGAGTTCATAAAAGTAAAAAAGCTCAAGGATTTCATCAAGAGGAAAGATAAAGATGTCATCAAAGCTAGTAATGAGCATGTACTCATGCACACTGTCTACATTGCAAGAATTGTATCAGATATATATGAGGCAATGCGAGTCTTCTAAGAAGGTGAGAATGAAAAGGCTATGATTTGGAGAAGTGAACTCAGTAACCATGATGTGAGCACCCTCTACTACTGCTCGTTCTAGTAAGTTTTTTTGGAAATGGATAGACCTATTATTTGAAATACCTATAATGATGTAATTATGATAACAACCTTGATTGCTAACTATCAAGTATGGATCAATTTTATTGGCGTGAGGAGCTCAATTAAACTCATTTTTAAATCTATCTTTCATAGATTGGGCCTGGCAAACTTCAAGCATTCATCCACTTGAGAACCACTATATGGATTTTTAGGAGAGCATAGAAAAATTAAGGGAACACCCACCTTTGATCAACTTAATGATTATAAAGGGTAGCACCCTATGCTTCCAATCAATGGACTCTATTTGAAGAAAAACTACCCATAAAATCATGTTTGAAAATAATTATAATCAAAATGCTATTTTGATTCATCAAAACATTCTCTTCATTTGAAGTTGTTTGCTTGTTTGCAATCCTCCACGTGTTTAGGTGTAAGAGAATAAAGAGGCATCTTATCCCTCTTTCACTACATAAACACAAATTAAACACAATTCCCTAGCACTATTAGAGTAAGTGTAAGAGAACTAGAGAGGTATCCTATTTTTGCTAGTATAACTAAGTTAGGTATAAGAGAACCCAAGTGGCATCCTTTCATAGTGGGATCGCAACTGCCATTCGTGGCACCATTTCATCAACTTTTAAGTGTATTCTAAGATAGGTGTGAAATAACCCAAGTGACATCGTGTCCTCCTTTAACACAAACACAAACACAAACACATACCTTTCATCTCGGGTAATTTTGATGTGGAACAAGCCCCCTATGACACTCACTCATTAGCTACTCTAGGTCAAGCCGACATGCTACCTTGGTAGTGTGTCACCCCAGTGGTCATTTTTTTAGCATATATGAGTCCCCATGCTTTTATCCTAACTTGATCATTTCAAACCAATGGGTGCCTTGTCAATTTGGTAAGCCTTAATGTGCAGCTAATAAGCTACCTCATGTTGACTTTATTTAAGAGGATGTAAGCCTACACACTTTCTTCTTGAGCTAGCTATCATGTGCTTACTAGGCCGAGTATATTTGAGGCTTAGGATAAGTCCCCTAGTGGCTCCTTTTGTCTTGACTACTCTTTAGTTGATATAAGTCCCCCAATGGCATTCACTCAGTAGTCGCCTTAGGTCGGATAGCACCTATCGAGCCCAAAATAGACTATCTCAGTAATCAGTTCCACTATAGAAGGATGTGAGTCCCCGATGATTTTTCTTAATCTAATTGTCGCAAACTAACAAACACTTTAAGTAGGTTGATGTTCACTATGCTGATAAGGATTCACCTGGTGGATACACCACTCTTGGCAGATGTAAGTCCCCGCACTTTCTCCTTGAGTTGGCCACCGAATACCTATAGATGTTATCTTCTTCAGAATTTTTGATAAAGCCCTTAGTGGCCCCTACCCTACAGGCACTCTACTTGGATCACATCCTTTGCGATCCCATTTAGACACTACCTGGGTTACTCTTGGATTAGACAGTTCCCCTTTCATAGTAGCCACCCCTGTGTTTGGAAAATTTGTTCAACGGATGCATAGAATCTCCTTTGGACCAGAAATTTGAGATAGGTCTAGGCTGATATAAGCTCCTTCTATATATGATCCCTCACAAACTAATAGGGTCCACGATAAATAAATAAAATAAACAAATTTATTCGCTTGTGGATTAGGAATTAAATCCCCTAGTGGCCCCTTTCCCAAGCATGCATCCTATCTTTAGGGCAGTGTCAGCAAAATTCCCTATAGAAATTGCCTGACTATGCTTGAGTTGAGATAAATCTCTAGGTCGACACTCTCTACGTAGTCACCCTTAGGTCAGGTTCAATCTATTTTTCCATAAACAGGTTGCCCCGACAATCATTAGCTCTGAAGGATATAAGTCAACTACACATTCTTTCTAACATGAATGTCACAAATTGATGGGAAGCCCTAGGTTGGGTTGGCATGTTACCTTGCTAATGTGTCACCCTAGTTGTCTTTTATTCAGGAAAGATGTGAGTCACTGTGCTTTCTTCCCTGAATTTCCCACATAAACCAAAATGCACAATATTGGTTAGAAAGTTCTCCCCTTGGTCGGGAAGCTACTCCCTTTGGATCGATAAATTTGAGGTAGGCCAAGGCTAACACGGCCCCTACTCAGTGCAGTCCATCACAAGCCAATGGGATCCATCAAATATAATTAAAAAATGGAACTAATTTTGACTATCTTTGAGCTGATTTAAGTCCCCAGCATCATTCACTCGGAGTCGACTAAGGTTGTCATTCGTTCATATGATCACCCGATCCCGACTTTGGAGGATATAAGTCTACTACATGCTTTCTTTAGTCATTTGCACGAAAAGCACCCTTTGGTTGGATGGTCCTACTATATGGTTGGTAGAATACCCCTTTGGATTGAAAAATTTTAAGTAGACTATGGCTGACAAGGCCCCTACTCAGTGCAATCCATTGCAAACCAATAGGGTCCATCTCAAATTCAAAATTTTAAATATAAAACAAAATCAACCAACCTCCCTAGTGGAGTCAAATTAAACAATCAAATCAATCTGCTTCTCCTCAGCAAGATTCAAAATCAACCAACCTCCCGGTGAGTCAAATTAAACAAATCAAATCAATTAGCTTCTCCTGGGAGATGTAAATCTTTCCAATCTCACTAGTGAGTCAAGTCAATCTAACTTGTTCCTCTAGTGGAAGGTTCACATCTTTTAAATTCCAAATTCTAATCCCTTAGTGGATTTCACAACCTCTTATCTCCTAGTGGATGACTTGAGCCTTTTCCTCTAATGGAAAGCTCACTTACTCAATCCCTAGTGGATTCCACCTTTGCTCTCTTATGTTTTTGACATAAGTAAAGTCGCATTGCACTAATATTTTTATTTCTTCTACACCTTGAGTTTAGGAGTAGATCATCTCTGTTAGTGCTTGTGACTATTTGAACAATGTTGATCATCTCGGTCAACAACAATATGTGCGATATGCCTTGTCAGTCACACCACACCTGTTAAACACCCTTTGTTTACCTCACTTTTGGAGTAAGCTTTCAACTTCTTCATCTTAGACATAGGACGCCTCTAGACATTAAGAGTTCCTTAGTAATAAGACACTTCTATTGATTAGGTGAACACTTAACTTAACCCTAAAGACTTAGAAGAGTTAGCCATACAAATAGGTTATGCCTTATGGGTATTAGGTGGACTTGCCTACCCTATAGCTTGAACCCAATCCTTGCTTCCTTCTTTCAAACAAACTTGAAATTCAAATCTCAAATCAATTCCAACTAAATTGATTTTATCAAATCTTAAATCTAATCTAAAATCTTCTCTAAGCCCTTTGATTTCATCTCCTGGACTTAGCACAAATCAAATCCAAATCACTCCAAACTCAAAATATTTTCTCATAACCCATTTATATTCCCATTTATATTCATAAATATAAATGAAATCTAAATTCAAATAACCAAAACTAAATTCAAAACTCTAGTCCAAATCCAACTTAAATCCAACCTATACTCTTTCAAGTCAAATCCTTGAACTTAGCCAAATCATTCTCAAATCAATCCAAACCCTTGGATTTTCAAACAATCACTTCTTCAATCACATATCCAAATATAAACATAAACTTCAATCATGAAACCAAAATCAAACTAACCCAAATCAAACCCATGTTCATCCTTTGAACTTAAAATTGTCAAATGAATCAAAACTCATTTGACTCCAAATCACTTACAATTGGATTTATATTTCCATCATAAGTCCATATGTGAGTTCAACCAAACTTCAATCAAGCCTTGATCAAGCCAATTGACCCATTTAGGCTCACTTGACCCAAATTGACCTAATGCACATTTTTGAGCCAAATTTTATTCCAATCCAAATTGGATTGAACTAAACCCATCTAAGCCTCACATTGTGAGCAACAATCATCCTAGGATGATCAATCACTCAAATTGGGTCAAATTAAGTCAAACCTAGCCTTTGACCAAGTCAACATTTAGCCCAAATGAAACTCAAACTAGCCAAAATCCACCATATGCAAAATTGATTAAAATCATTGATCTAAACCAATTCATAATTAATGATAAAACTTGACCAAGCAATCAATTGAACCAAACCAAGCCTAATTAACCAGTTCACCTAAAAGTCAACATAGGTCAAATCTTGATCTAAGCCAAATTGATTGCAACCAATGGGTCAAATTCATTCTAAATCACTTGTTGAACTTGACCAAAGCCAATTATTACTAGACCCAATTGACCATGAACCTAACTTGACCTAAAAGTCAAATCAACTTGAAATCAAACCAAACTAAAATTGATTGAAACTAAAGCTTGCAATACATTTTAAATGATCAACCAAGCCTAAACCAACCCATGACCTAATCCATTGGGTCAAATGGGTCAAATTGGTCAACTTAACCCATTTGACCTAAATGAACCTAAATGACCAAAACCAAATATAAACCAAATTGAACCAAACCAATGATACCCATAGGCTCCAAATTACATTTAAACTTGACTAACCCATGGTTTGACCCAATTTAACTAATTGGTCAACCTAACTCAATTTGACCCAACTTGACCTAAATGGGTCAAATTGAATCAATTCAAATCAAATGAACTCCAAATCACTTGAAATTTGGCCCAACCCATTTTAAAATCATTTCAAATTTGGACAAATCAAAATCATGTCCAAATGACCATATTGCCCCTAGGTCAAAGGGTATCCTATGGCCAAATTAAATTAGAATTTGGCCAATTCTTTCTCAAGGCCACTTGTCATCCTTCTAGTGGTTCACTTGGAAACCAAGGCGGGTGGTGAACATGACCCAATGAGCTTCGATAAGCCATGACCCAACCCAAGGCCAAACTGACCCCTCCAATAAAAATTGAGAACTTGGATCACCAAATTCACTCTCCTAGCACATGGGCATTCACTCTCCTGCACTCCTCTACCTAAAATGACTCACATGGGATGTTAAATAGCCCAAACCAATCAACCAATCTCACCCATTAATCAAAAATGGCAAAATTGCTCTTCACCATCGGATCTAAGGAGGGGGGAGATATACTACCCCTCATTCCAACTCAAATGACAAGAATTTATTTTGATAGAGCCAAGGAGAGTGAGTCAAAGCTCCCCAAGCTTTTCCAAGCCCTTCTAAAGCTCCATTGACTTCTCCATCTCAGTTTTTCACAAAGCTAAAAAAGGGGAGGTCCATCCCAATCCCAAGTTACTTAATTCTCCATCAAAACTAAATTAACCTTGCACACACCATTAGTAGACCTCGTCGAGCTCAACCAAGTCATTTCCCAAGTCTCTAAGCCTTGGGAAGCATCACCTTGATCATGACCGATCACCATTAAAGGGGAGCTTGGTCAACTGAGCCATCCACTTCAAATCAAGATCTAATACCTTCAACAGTGCTTCATCTATACTAGACGAAGCTAACTCCTTTGTTGGAAGCACCTATGATAGCCTCCAGCGAGGTATTGCTCAAATCTATAGCAATAGAAATTTTTGTTTGGTCATTTGAGAAGGAAATTGTAATCCCATCAAATCTTGATCGTTAAATACATTGCTTGTGCCTCTATGAAGGTGTGAGGTGATTTTGAACTCCATCCAAGCTCAAGTGAGCTCAGATTGAGCTAATTGACGGCATCCGTCTCTTCTCGATGAGACATCACACCGTCAGTTTATGATTGGATGGATGAATAGATCATAATAGATCCCCCTTTGATTTAAGTCTAAACTATAGGATTAATTCTGGTCATCCGATCTTAGATCGAATGACCCACAGAGAAAGCACGTCCGTCGTCGACTGACTCAGCAGACAGATGTAACAACTTAAATAACCTATCTAATCACGCAACGTGGAATGCGCGTCACGTTAGCTGCCATGTGGTTTGACGGGATTAGGGGGTTTAATTAGCTCTAATTAATTCAATTTTAATGTTAAAACTTCCTAAAGTCATAATGAATTATAGAAAAATCTAAAAGAAATACAAACTCAAGTTCATTTTAAAGATAATTCAAAGGAGAATAATATAAAATTGAAATTATATAATTTTGAACAATAATTTTTATTCAATTTGGATTTTATTAGAAATGTAATTAGGCTAATTACTCTTTAATTACTTCAGCAAATATTTCCAAATTTTCTAAGGTTGATTAGCAGGATGACCTCTACCTCCCATGATTTTCTTGGAATTTATTGTTGGATTAATTAGGGAAATTTCTTATTTCACCCCTAATCACTTTCCTAATTAATTAAATGATTAATTAGCCTACTAAATATCGATAGATTCATTAATTAAGCTTGCTAATTATCATGAAATAGTGAATGGACATAGGAAATGAGATTATGATTTCTTTTCCAATTTTTTCCCCTAAGTTTATTTCATTTGGACAAACACTTAATTAATGTGGAAATTAATTAATGGCTTAATCACTTCATTAACTAATTCAATTAATCAAATTCAAAACCAAATTATTCCAGAAATTAATCATCCAAATTTTGGGTAGATTCTTAGGTGTTCAAAAACCTAAGAGACTTCTAATTAAATTATGATCAAACTACATATGTAGGATGGTTATGAAAGTACTTAATTAAACCCTTTAGCTTAATTAATCAATAATTATGAGTCAATTGAATTAGGCCTATTTATTTCTTAGGTGCATTACTTATTTAAATTCCATGTGGTTGCATATCATACGTTGGCTCATAATTACTTGTTTAATTATGTTAAAGTGTGGTGAGTAATTAATGGATTTAATTGCACCTTAACTTAAACAAAACATAAAATCAACCTAAGTGTTCTAAAATTAAAATTAAACCAATTCACACATGTGGGAAATGGGCTAGGAATAACAAACCTTTTCACATTTCCTAGTCAAATCAAATTCAAAAATAAAAATTTCCTTAAAGAATTTTGATTCATTTTAAATGATCATATTTTATAGGATTGTCCTTAGAATTAATTAGAATGAAAGTGCTTACATTCCTTTATTTCTTTCAAGCATACTAAACATTATTTGCCATATGAAATCATGCATTCATTTATTTTGAAAAATCAACTAAATAAAATATCTCCCTCTATGTCATGTGTTGGCTAAAATTAAGAATATGAGTGGCTATTATCACTAATAAACCAAAAATGTATTTTAAAACCTATAAACCAAAGATTATAAGTGAAGTGATGCTACTTATAAATACTTATAAGCTTGCATGTGATTATAGCATAATATATGTTTTATGTTATTTTCTTCTCTTCTCTTAACATGGATTTGAATAGGACATGCAGAGTGTATAGTTCATTTCAAAAGAATACAAAACTTGCTTAAATCTATTCTTATGCATTTCTATGCTATGAATTAAGAAGGATCTTCATATTTACACATGTAAATTATTCAACCAAATTAAACAAAAAAAATCTTTTGCATGATTTTTCATCCATTTATCTCTTTTATACATCTATATGTATTTAAGAAAAGTGGTATATTAGTCTGGACATCCCGGGGCTGTGAGGCTTTAAGTAGCCCTAAGTAGGTCTTGTACCTTATACCCCTGGTGTAGAAAACAATGGCATCATACTCATTTATGTCTTTTATACATGTGAATGTGTATTATGTTAATGGATGAAGAATCCCCCTTTTCTACATAATAAAGACATGCATTCAAGGAATTTTTAAATTTACAAATCATAACTCTTAGCATTCATCATCAAAGTATGCTAATATTTGCATTGTATGTATAGGTATGCTTAGGATTATTCATATGCATGGTATACAGGTGAAAAGAAATAAATGGTTGTGTGTTATATGATAGTAATTCACCTTAACATTCTAAGATTCCTTTCTTATTGAATAGGGTTATTTAGAGTAAATCTAAACTTAGGGTCAATTAAAACACATAATAAAATATTTACTAAAGAAATTTTATTAATGAAGCTACCATAGAAATTACTTAAGGTAGGGTTGAAAAACAAGTTATGTTCTATTTTCTTCTCTTCATAAAATTTACTAATTAAGTGTAGGTTCATTCAAACAAATCAAATCATCAAATAAAATTGATAAATCAACTAAATCACTAGAAATGAAACCACCCTCTAAGTTGTGCTTAAGGGGCGCTATAATAAGAATATAAATGCTTTTGCTATGAAGGTTGCTTATACCCCAAATAATTATCCAAATTAGGATAGGTAGACTTGGTTACTCATGTGTGAGGTGCTAAGTCCAAATCATTCATATAACTACTTGGGTTGAGTGGTATGTTTAGCTAATCTCTATTTTGCAAGTTTAGTTAGATTTATGTTTCCCATTTTGATGTAGAATTTGAAATTAAGATTTGGAATTAATGTTATGGGGAATTAGGATGAATATTGGTTATAAGACCATGTCTTATATACCATGTGAAGCCTTGGGGCAAACTACATCCCAAGTGAAATGAAGAAAGAAAGAAATGAAGAAATGAAGAAATGAAGAATGAAGACCCCCATAACATGAATTCCTTTTAATTATAATTATTCATTTATAATCTTGGTTGTATAAGGGTAGAGCTCAGCTACCCATATTTCTTTTCAGGTTGTACCACAGTACCCGACAGCTCTAGCCTTTGATCCTTTATTATAAATTGATTGATGTTATGTTTATGATTGCGCAATTAAGATGAATGATTTTTCTAGTTTATTAATTGGTTGGTGATTTTTGAATGGCCTGGATGCGATTAGACTCTTAGGGAAAAATAAATTTTCTATCCAATTAATCAACTCAAAATTAATTGAAATAACACATAACCTCACCTAAAGCCTAGGAGATAAATCAAGATAATAAAACATTTATCAATCCCTTAGCTGGATGTTGTATGTTTCACATCATGCATAAATCATGTTGTTTCGCTCTTGCTAAAGGAGGGCTTCCACCTTTGCCAGAAAAAATGTCTTGACCTTTGAGGGTCATGGTGGAAACACACATACTTATTTCTGATTTTAGCCCATAACCAATCTTCTCATGCATTAGGCATATGAAATCCCATATCCTGTGTCAAATAAAAATGTCTAAAAATCAAAATAAAACTTAACTAAATTTGCATTAGATTAAGTCATGAGTTTATGCCCTTCATGATCTAGTCTCTTAGGGTGTGAGTTTAAGGACTTAGTCTCCTTATTAAACAAATATCAACTTAGCCATCTTACAAAGCATAAGACTTGCCTACATATATTTAAAATCATAGGAGGAGTTAGTTGGAGGCCACCCCCAGGTAGTTGTAAGTCCAACAATCAGATAGTTTATTCTCTCTTATGGAGATAAACTGTATACCCATTTTTCTCCTTAGATTTTGGTCATGCTTTGGCCCTTGCCAAAGCTCCCTATATTTAGGATCTAAGGTAATTATTTCCCTTTGTGGGCTACAAGCATAAATCTTTACCTCTTAGGCATTTCCATAATCTTATGTTATGGAATTGTAAGCCCTAGATTTCTAATAAAAATTCAACTCAAACATATAATTCTCTTCAAATTTCATAAATATAAAGCCCAACCATAGGATAGTTTTAGATGCTCGCTAGGTTTCCTAGCATTGTGACCATACCCTACTCATCTCCCTTTATTATTCGATAGTAACTCTCTCCTCTTAATCAATCCCACTTGATTTTCCAAAAAATAATTAATTGATTGATAGTCATGTTATTGAAATATTTGGAGACAACGATCATTTACCTTAATCGAGAGTATTATTAAAGAATCGCATTCCTTAAGATGTAATTAACTATAGAAGCTTGCCTCCATAGAAAACTTAATGATCCCGGTTTAAATAAACCCTACTTTACTTTTCCATGTAAGTAGCGAGAAGATCTCTCATTTGCCATTGTCCTTAGGAGCTCATCGTGATTGGGTCCATTATACATAGTGACTTCTATCTCTCATGAGTACACTATTCTTTAATGTCATACCGATCACCCTAATGAGTACATCTATGGATCTACATAGTGTCCCAACAATAATTTTCAACATTCCCAATGTTTGAAAATAAAACACCAGTTAATTAGTCTTTCATGTACTGAGAGTTTTCTTCTAAACATGAGAAGTAGAGTAGAGTTTATTTTAAAATTGGGTTCATGGTTTTCTATAGGACCAAGCCCCTATAGTTAATTACATTGCAGGAATAAGGATATCTTCTTAAGAATACTCTCGATTAATGAAATAAGTTATTATTTCTAAAGAATTTTTAAGTTTGTTTTTAAAGGAATGATATTTAGAATTTTAATTTGGAATGATCCAAAGTAGAAAGAGTTCTTTTAGGAGGACAAGTGAGTTGAAGTAGCAAATGTCTATTAATATTGGAATGCCTAGTAGTCATTTCAACTATATTATCTTTAGGCTTCAAATTTTAGAATTTTATTTAGATTTTTAGTTGATATTTTGTTAGAAGTCTATGGCATAGATTCTAGTAGCGACAAAATGCGGGTTGAAGACTTACTCCAGAATGATTAAACCTATGTATAAATGCTTCTAAGACTATTCAAATGCTCTACCTAATTCCATTTTGGGAATTATCAACCATTGCTCTTATTTGAGGGAACAAATGTATCCCTAACTCTTTGGACTTAAAACCCGCTTAGAGGTCTAACACCATAAGCACATTTTAAAAACGATACCAAGTCTCATGTATGCAAGATGTAGGCTATCCTTTTTAGGAAAGAATCTAAGAACCTAGACTCACTCCTAATCCCTAGGATCATGAGTATGACATGCACATTGCACATTTTAGATTTTATATGTTTTGACTCATGATTCATTTAAGACTTTAGGTACATTTTTTATGCCTAATTCATGTAATTAGGTGGTTATGGGCCAAATCAATAAGAGAAAGGCAAACTTTCCCAAGAAGGTAGTCATCCTCATAGATCAGATGCCTCTTATGTGCGATGAGTGAAATGCCCAATTTAAGAGTTCAAACAATATGATTACATGATATTAGAGAGCTAATTATTTTTAATTGATTTTAAGTTATTCTTGCAGCTTTAATTTATATGATATTTTAAGTTCCTTTATTTTTTTTATTTGAGTTTATTAGATCTAAGTTGGGTAGAAAATTTAATTTTTCTTATGAGCAATTATGTCAAGACATTCTGAAAACCCATAAAAGAAACCTAATAAAAGCAAGTTAATTATTACACACCAAAATAAATTAAAGAAGTTAATTTAAAGAAATACCAATGTAGTGGGTACAATTGTACACCCCAAAAGAAAAGAAAATAAGGTATTATCTGACTTGCCAAGAGCTACAAGTTTAGATCTATTAGACTTCTTTGAAGGATCATGAGTCACTATAACACCCAAGGTGAATTGGGTGATATTAAAATTTTAAAACAAATCTTAAATTTTAAGTTTTTAGAAAATTAATTTATAACTTTATAATGACAAGATACAATTCTTAATGTAGCAAAAATAAAAGTCAATAAAGTAAAGAGAGATAATATGCACACAATTTTTATGTGGTTTGGCCAAACCCCAAAACCATCCCTGTCCATGCCTAGCCACCCCTAAATGCAAAAAATAGCTTACAAATAGTACTCTCCTATAGCGGTGAGTACAACCCTATGTACTCTACTACAAGGAGTAAAACTCAATATAAATTTTACAGCACAAAAAGGAAAATACAAGATAATAAATTTTGAGAAAATAAATCTCTCACAAATATACGAAGATATCCAATTCAAAAAATGATATCACAACTTATAAATGATCACTTACAACTTAAAAATTTTGGCAAGATAAAATGCTCACTTAATATTGATAAGAAATAATAAAATAAATATCTTAAAGTGATCTTACTAAGATGTTTATGTTAATAAATTCACAATATTCTTTTGCACAATAAAATAAATTTCAACAAGGAATAATTTGTTTTATTTTAACCAAAAAGATTCTTTCAATTAAGGCTAATGATCATAAAATACTTAAATAAAATGAGTATATGATAGATCTAAGTAGGCTAGTAAGCTTTTAATTAAAAAGAGAGATCTAGCAAATATGAAAATAATTTCAGCATAATAATTTAATTTAAAATGCTTAAAATATACTTCTAAAATAAATCTAAGAATAAATGATATTTTAAAATCAGATTAATGAAGAAATATTTCAAGAAACCAAAAGAAATTTGAAGGAAGTTAAAAATTTCAACAAGTTGAAATAGATCCTACAAACTATCACAAGAGTTTTTCACAAAACAAAATGATTGAGAAACTTTGATGTGAAAAATAATGCAAAGACTAATCCACCAAAAGTATAAATTGGAAAGAATAAATAGAGGTGAAAATAGCATGAACAACTAAAAGGATTAAGATCAAGAAAACAAACTCAAGTAATTTGAAAAGCTTGCTTTGTTGAAGATGTTGAAGCTTCCAAACCAAGGATTTGATATTGCAATATTTGGAGAACACTTGGAAAAAAATCTAAGAAATTTTCTCTTAGATTTTCTAGAGGGATTTTGAATTTTGAATGAGGAATGCTTTCATGAAGAGAATGAGGGCTATTTATAGGCAAGAATGTCATTTTAAATTATTTCAAAAAATATATTATTCTAACCTCATGCTATCATGTGATAATTTAATATTCAATAAAAATATAATTTATATTAAATAAATATTAAATTAAAGCATCCAAAATTCGGTTATTCACATGGGCAAATAAAAAATAATCAAATATGGCTCTTAATATATTCAAAGCATGTAGCATGCATTCATTATTAAAATCAGCTAATGTTTGAAAAGTCATAATAAATTCAATTTTAATCAAACGTAGGTCATGTGACCTATCAAATTAAATAAAACAATCCAAGGAATCTATTGGAGATGAAATAAGATATAAATTCCTTGATTATAAAATGACTTTGGCTAAAATACAAAATTTTATATATTTTTGTTAATTTTGACATGTGACATTTAAATATTATGATATAATTTATATAATCATACATATGTTAGTTATCATATAACCATCAAATTAAATTAAAATATTTAATTATATTAAGTAAATAAAATAATTATACTTAATAGTCATTATCATTTATTATTTTAACAATTCAAATGTTATGTATGCAACATATAATTGAATGTTAATTCGATAGAGATTTATATAAATTAACCTCATTAAAATAATATGTTAAGTTGTGAGCAAATTGATTCATGCCAATGAATAAATGCATATAACCTAAAATATTATTTTTTGAGCTTTATTTATCAAATTTGATCTATCTTTCATTCTTCTACTCTTGCAATTTCCTCAAACATATTATGAGATGTATTGGATATGTAATTAGAAATTGATATATCTGAAATACATAAAAACATTCATTAGAACATCCAAGCATTCGTTTGTTATCATCAAAATTGATCGGATTGAACATGAGGCTCATTAAGCCAACAATCTCCCCCTTTTTGATGATGACAAACTAATGTTGGTATTGATTTTGATGAAGGACCTTTCATCATAGTTTTGAAAAAAAATTCTCTTCTAAAAAAATTTATGCACAACAGATGAATAATGTTGCTTCCCCTAAATGTATTTATAGACTTAATACTAACCAATATTTTACTCTTCTCTCCCTTTTGACAACATCAAAAGTGAGAAAACTACATACAATTTTAAATATTAGGATCTAACATTCCAAGCATGCATCTTAAAGTACAAAAATGTTCTTCTGGTAAAGGTTTTGTAAAAATATATGCAATTTGTAAATCGATACTAATGAAATTAATATTAACATATCCTTTCAAAACATGATCCCTAATAAAATGATGTCTAATTTCTATATGCTTGGTTCATGAGTGCTGGATATTATTTTTGGTCAAACTAATAGAACTAGTATTATCACACTGAACTAGAATGTGATCTTGCTTAATACCAAAATCTTCTAATTGTTCCTTTAACCAAAGGACCTGAGCAACACAACTACTTGATATGTACTTTCGGTGGATAAAGTGATAGAATTTTTTATTTAGATGACCAAGACACAAGTGATGATCCTAAAAAATGACATGTGTGCGATGTGCTTTTATCTACTTTGCATCCACAAAATCAGCATCGAATAAGAAACCAAATCACATGATAAAGAATTTTAGGATACCATAACACTAACCTAATAGTGTCTATCAAATACCAAAAGATACGACTACTAAATGAGATTCTTTGGTTGGCACGAAATGAGCACACAAACAAACAACAAACATAATATCATACCTACTAGTAGTTAGGTATAAAAGTGAACCTATCATACTCCTATTAAGTTTTCGATCAACAAATTTTCCTAATTCATCTAAATCCAATTTTGTAGATGGGCTCAGAGGAGTTTTACTCGATTTAAATCCTTTCATGTCAAACCTCTCAAGCAATTCATTTGTGTACTTGATTTGACAGATGAATGTGCCATTTTCTTGTTGCTTCACTTGAAGACCTAAGAAAAAATTAAGTTCTCCCATCATGCTCATTTCAAACTCTTTATACATAAAATATGAGAACTCATGGCATAAAGATTCATTTGTACTTCCAAATAATATATCATCTACATACACTTATACCACAATCAAATCATCATATATGCTCTTAAGGAATAAGGTGGTATCTACTCTACCCTTTCTAAGTCCATAATCTATCAAAAAGTTACTTAACCTATCGTACCAAGCATGAGGAGCCTGTTTTAAACCATATAAGGCTTTCTTTAATTTATACACATGATTTGGACAATCAAGGCTCTCAAATCTAGGTGGTTGCTCTAAAAATACATTTTGGTCAAGAAATCCATTCTAAAATGCACTTTTGACATCAATTTGAAAAAGTTTAAAATTTCTAAAACAAGCATAAGCAAGGAGTAACCTAGCTTCTAGTCTTGTTACGTGAAAGATTCTTCAAAATCTATACCTTCAACTTGTGTGTCCTTGTGCAACTAACTAGCTTTATTTCTAACATTACAACTTGAATCATCTAGCTTATTCTTAAAGACCCATTTTGTTCCAATGACATTTTGATCTTGGGGTCTTGGGACTAATTCCCAAACATCATTTCTTGCAAATTGATTCAACTCCTCTTCCATAATAATCCAAAAATTACATTTAATGCTTCTTCTAAATTTTTAGGTTCAACCTTAGATAAAAATGTTGAATGATCTACAACTTCTCTATGTATTCTAATCATAACTCCTTGAAGGATCTCCTATAATTAGTTCCTTTGGATGATTTTTATTATATTTCCATTCTTTAGGCAATGAATCTTCCATATTATCTTCTAAAGATATTTTCTTAAAATTATCAATCTCTTCATCAATCACATCATTTCTAATAGGATCAATTAAATTTTCATCAAAAATAACATGCATTGATTCTTCTACACTCATTTTTATTTTATTGTAAACTCTATAAGCTCTACTAGAAAGAGAGTAGCCTAAGAAAATACCATCATCTGATTTGCAATCAAACTTACCTAAATGATCTTTTCCATTATTCAAAATAAAGCATTTACATCCAAATACATGAAAGTGTTCAATCTTAGGCTTCTTTCCAAAAAACAATTCATAGGGTGTCTTCTTCAAAATTGGTCTAAAAATAGATCCTATTCATTACATAACATGCAATATTTACTGCTTCTGCCCAAAATTTTTTTAGAAATTTATACTCATCAAGCATAGATCTACTTAATTTAGTTTATATTCTATTTTTTTCTCTTTACTACTCCATTTTGTTGGGGAGTTCTAGGTGCAGAAACGTTATGTCTAATCCCATGTTCATCACAATAATCCTCAAATAATTTATTTTCAAATTCGCCACCATGATCAGTTTGAACCCTATTAATCAAAAGACTTTGTTCTCTTTGAATATATTTAAAAAACTTTCTAAACTCACCAAAAACATCATTCTTGTAAGTTACAAATAAAACCCAAGTATATCTAGAGAAATCATCAACAATCACAAAACCATAATTTTTCCACCTAAATTTAGTGGTGCTAATAGGACCAAATAAATCCATGTGCAATAATTCTAGGTCTAGAAGTAGAATACTTTTACTTTTAAATGAGCTTCTAGAATGCTAACCATGAATGCATGCATCACAAACATAGTTTGAATGAAAATTTAATTTAGGCAATCCAACTACTAAATCAAGTTTGGCAATTTTATTAAGTGTGTGCATGTTAATATGACATAGTATCCTATGCCATAACCATATATCATCATGAGTGCTTTTAAAACAAAGTAAATTCAAATTCACATCATGAAATCTATCTAAATCAATGACATAAATATTTTTATATCTTTGTCCTACTAACAAAACATTTTCATTATTTTTTATAATGCAATATGATGCATGGAATACTACATTCAAACCTTTATCACATAATTGACTAATAGAAATTAAATTATGTTTTAATCCTTCTACTAGAAAAACTTTATCTAAAGTGATAGAATTCTTACAAATAGAACCAATGCCAATGATCTTTCCCTTTGCATTATCTCCATATGTAACAAATCCTCCATCACTTGATTCTAAAGTTATGAATTTATCTTTATCTCCGTCATATGTCTTGAACATCCTATCCAAGTACATGCCTTCTTTGATTTTTCTTTGAAGGCATTCCTAATAAAGAAACTCACATGTTAACTTTTGGAACCCAAACATGTTTGGGTCCACATTCTAAATTTGAAGCAAGATATCTAGCATGTGGTTTTGTGTAGTGCTTGTACCTTTTGGTACCCATACATAAGATGATTTCTTAGTGTTTTGTAATTTACATAGAAATCAAATGAAATATGCCCTTTTCTTTTCACAATAGTTGCACCAAACATTAGTGTTTGCATATGACTTAGCACAATAATTATAAGGTTTATGAGTGGGATGTGTATGATGCAAATAATTTCTATTAAATGTTTTTCTTGATGAAGTATTATAATGAACTTGTGATTTCAAACATAATTCTAATCTTGCTTTTAATAAGATATTCTCTCTTTCAAGTTTACATACAAGTAAGGAACAATTTAATAAAGAAGTATTTTTACTTTTTAAATTATCACATTCATTTTTTAAATCACAAAATGCATATCTAAATTTTTATGTTCTTTTTCTAAGGTTTTGTATTTTCTTTTTAATTTTTTATATTCAATAACTAAATCATTAAAATCATCATCTAATTCATCATAAGATATATCATTACATACTCTTGAGAATCTAAGTCAGATTCTTCATTTGCCATAAGACATATGTTGACCTCTTCATCGGATGAGCAAGTACTTGATTCATTTGAATGATTGCCCATAAAGCCGTCTTCTTCTTCTTATGATACTTTTTCTCCTTCATTTTTTTTCTTCTTTTCACATCAATCTCTTTCTTCTTTGATTCAGTAAGTTTTGGACAATCACCTCTTATGCGTCCAGGCTTTTTACAATGGTAGCAAATGATCCCTTCACTTGTAGGAAATTTTTTTTTTGAAATTTATAGTTTTTAGAATATTAAACCTTTGATTCTTCTTCCTTAGCAAGTTCCCAAGCCTTTTGGATAGCATGACCACCTCATCACTATCACCATCCCAGCTTGAGATGTTATGCTCATCACTATCATCAACTTATAATGCAATGGCTTTTCCTTTCTCCTTCTCCCTTTTTCGAGTTATCCATCTTATCCCTTTGAGCAATAACTGTTCATGTTCTATCAAAGAACCCAAAAGCGATCAAGTGGATAAGTAGATAAATCCTTCACTAATAGATGTTACTTTAGCTTCCCATTCTTTTGGAAGACATCTAAGAATCTTATAGACTAAGTCTTGATTCCTATATGTTTTCCAAGAGAATGCAATGTTAATTATTTTCATGAATCTAGTATACATATCGAAATAGATTGAAGGAGACATATGAAATAACTCATATTCATGAACAAGTCTATTTATGTGAGCATCTTTAACTTCACTAGTTCTTTCATAAGTTATAATGAGTTTATCCCATATTTCTTTTGTTGTACTTAACATAGAAATTTTCATGTAATCATCAGGTAATAAAGCACAATGTAAAGTATTACAAGCCCAGCATTTAATTCATCAAGTTCTCTTTTCACTAGACCATTCCTCAAAAGGTTTTTACTTTAATTGCCATTTACTTACTTGTGGGTGTATGATATTGATGTGTCAACATATAGCACATGTGTACATCTTGACCTCTCTTAAAATAACTAAATTTTTTTCCAATAATCAAATGGTACACTATCTAAAAGTGGAGGTCTATGAGTGATTGTCCCTAATTTCAACAAGGAATAATTTGTTTTATTTTAACCAAAAAGATTATTTCATTTAAAGCTAATGATCACAAAATACTTAAATAAAATGAGTATATGATAGATCTAAGTAGGCTAGTAAGCTTTTAATTAAAAAGAGATATCTAGTAAATATGAAAATAATTTCAGCATAATAATTTAATTTAAAATGCTTAAAATATACTTCTAAAATAGATATAAGAATAGATTATCTTTTAAAATGAGATTAATGAAGAAATATTTTAAGAAACAAAAAGAAATTTGTAGGAAGTTAAAAATTTCAACAAGTTGAAATAGATCCTACAAACTATCACAAGAGTTTTTCACAAAAAAAATGATTGAGAAACTTTGATGTGAAAAACAATGTCCAAAGACTAATCCACCAAAGAGTATAAATTGGAAAGAATAAATAGATGGTGAAAATAACATGAACAACTAAAAGAAATAAGATCAAGAAAACAAACTCAAGTAATTTGAGAAAGCTTGCTTAGTAGAAGATGTTGGAGCTTCCAAACCAAGGATTTGATCTTGCAATATTTGGAGAACACTTGGAAGGAAAATCTAAGAAATTTTCTCTTAGATTTGCTGGAGGGATTTTGAATTTTGAATGACAAATGCTTTCATGAAGTGAATGAGGGCTATTTATAGGCAAGAATGTCATTTTAAATTATTTCAAAAAATATATATTATTCTAACCTCATGCTATTATGTGATAATTTAATATTCAATAAAAATATAATTTATATTAAATAAATATTAAATTAAAGCAGCCAAAATTTGGCTATGCACATGGGCAAATCAAAAACTAATCAAATATGGCTCTTAATATATTCAAAGCATGTAGCATGCATTTATTATTAAAATCAGCAAATGTTTGAAAAGTCATAATAAATTCAATTTTAATCACATGTGGGTCATGTGACCTATCAAATTAAAGGAAAAACTCCATGGAATCCATTGGAGATGAAATAAGATTTAAATTCCTTAATTATATTATGACTTTGGCTAAAATACAAAATTTTATATATTTTTGTTAAGTTTGACATATGACATTTAAATATTATGATATAATTTATATATAATCATACATATATTAGTTATCATATAACCATCAAATTAAATTAAAATATTTAATTATATTAAGTAAATAAAATAATTACACTTAATAGTCATTATCATTTATTATTTTAACAATTCAAATGCTATGTATGAAACATATAATTGAATGTTAATTCAATAGAGATTTATATAAATTAACCTCATTAAAATAATATGTTAAGTTGTGAGCAAATTGATTCATGCCAATGAATAAATGCATATAACCTAAAATATCATATTTTGAGCTTCATTTATCAAATTTGATCTTTCATTCTTCTACTCTTGCAATTTCCTCAAACATATTATGAGATGTATTGGATATGTAATTATCAATTGATATTTCTAAAATACATAAAAACATTCATTAGAACATCCAAGCATTTATTTGTTATCATCAAAATTGATCAGATTGAACATGAGGCTCATTAAGCCAACGGGATCTTCTCCTTGTTCAGGGACCTCCATTGAGCTTCATAGGGTACCTCTGCACCCATCTTCTGGTAGGGTTAGCTTCTGGTAATCCTAGACCATGATCCTAATGTAATTTTAAGCTTAAATTTACATTTTAAATTTAAAAATAAATCCCAAGCCCTGCAAAAGAATATAAGAAAAATACAAACACTACAACCAATCGCTCCTTGCAAACAAATCTTATTTCGTACTACTGGGTAATGGGAAAAAATGAATTTGAACTCATAGAAGCAGAATCCATTTCAAAGATGGATTGGTTTTTTTTTGAAGTTGAAGTTCTAAGTCAAATTTCTTTACTTTTCACCGACTCCTGGGGCTAAGCTATCGATTTATGTAGTTAGCCTAGGATATTGCTTTCAGACTTCATCTTGGAAAGGCTGCATGAACCGCTTTTTCAAAGGAAAGTCAATCCCACTTTGGCTTTCTTATGTCCTCAGAAATGGTTTCATTCTTATCTAAATTCACTATAGAAATTAAAAGATGTTTGTTTGCTTGCTTTCTAGCCAACGAGGGATGGAGGAAACCAGAGATTTCCTATAGGCTAAAGAAGGTACCATCTCACCTATTCTGTCTCTCCAACTTTTTTCTAAAGAAAGAACTTATAAAAATTCAAACCATCTGCTACCTCACACCCTCTTCCTTATAGAGAAATCTAGTTGAAATGACCTCGCAGGAATAGCCTAGCCCCTTTTTCAAGCTTATGGTCTATCTCCTTTGTCAGACTTGGCTTTCTTAATGGCCTTTCCAGTCTTGGCCACTGAGGCAATATTACCTTTTGCAGCAGGGGATGAATCTAAGATAAAGATTCTTTGAATCTAACTTCTTTTTCACTAGGAATAACTCTGGTTCATTAGGTCAAGCAAAATCTTATACCTGTAGTGCCTCATTTCCTAAAGTAAGGAAGCACCGCATTCTTCTTATTCTATGAAGACAAGCTACTTGCTTATCAGTTGTTGTCATAGTTAAATTAGAATTGTCTATGATCAATGAAAGCTTCATAGTCCAATCAAAGCCAACATAGTAGCTGTGACATCAATAGAACTTCGCTCCTTATATAGGCTACACTGTGCCAAATGAAATGTTTTTCTTAGTAGTGAAACCCCCTCCTTATCTCTTCCAACGAGAATAATTTGAGTAGTTCTTATTTTGCTCCTCATTTAGAAGCACATTGGGCTGCTTAGGCAGATTACATAAGCGATGTGCTTTAAGAAAATAGAGATTTCTTTTTTTCATTATGGAACTGAAACTCATGCTTTTTTAGTATGGGTTTTTATCCAACTCGTCTCGCTTATTATTCACCTAGCAATTAGATTGAGATTTCCATTTCAGAATCTTCTCCATCTTCAAGAAGTCATTCTGTAGGGGGTTCTGGGGTCTCTAATAGTGTCGCTTCTTAGGTGTCTAGTGGGGTCCAAAATGAGCTGGCCTCTTCAGATAAGAGCGGACTTTCCATGTAGCTAGTCTTTCTAAGAGTTTTCCCTGATGGTTATTGGGGAAGAGGAGGTGCTAGACCCCTCTTACCTAGCATTGGTATTGCGACAAGCATTCCATTATAGAACTTTTTTTATGGGTGAATGTAAAGTGAAAATGTTATTTCTATTTCGAATTTTCTTTGTATCTCCCAGAAGGGCACAAGATAGAAAGGAATCAAAGATCCTATCCACCAATCTTCAGTCTCTCATTTGTATGCTATTGACGCTGACCACTATCTATATAGGATAGCAAGTAGTGATATCAAAGCCAAGTCATGGCTTGTATCATATAAGGGTTAGCAGCTTAGCCAAAATCTTATGTAGCCTCTGAAGACCAAAAGAAGATAAGAAAAAAGATTGAATCCCAACCCATTCCTCGTGCCACATCAATGCAAATTCAATTTCATGGTAGAATTAGCTGATGAGAACTAGATTGCAAATTAAATTACTAGTTTGAGTAAATAAAGAAGAATGAAATAGATGCAACAGTGTAGCTAGGAAAAGCAGAAATAAGACATTACATAAGACTGACTTACGAGTAACAGTAGCGCTAAAAGAAGTATTGATTTCTTCTCTTATGATATATATAATTACGCAATCAATGTGGAACTCTTTAGAAAAGCTTTCAAAGTAGGGATTGAATCATGTAAGAGAGTCTATTTTCATTCACCGATGTGGGAAATCAAAAAAAAAATTTTTGGGGTGTAGCTTCTTTGTTAGATATCTTTCATTTTCCTTTTTCTTCACTATGTACCTTTTTTTTAAATGAAATAAGGAATGTAATGGTAAGAAAAAAAAGACTCTTTTTTTGGCCCTTAAGCATCTATGAATTCTAGATAGAATAAAAATTCTTTTCAATGTCTTCCTAAACATAAGGAAGGCCTGAAGCATAGTCACTTCCGGAGTGAATGAGTGCAGCAAGGAAAGAAGGCTATAAGCTACCTACATGGCTACATTGTACTAAGAAGTTAGCATGATCAAAATAAAGAAAGAGAATAATCTGTTTGCTGCTAAGTTGACTATCATAATAAGAAGTTAATAAGCAATAGCAAGCGCAAGTTTCGTTGCCATTACCTATCCTTGATAGAGGTAGAAACCATCTTTTGACTTCTCCTGCCTATTACTATGCTTGCATCCTTAATAGGCTATTAGAAATAAGAAGAATAGTGTCTGATTCCTCTTCTGCCTTTTTGGGAGAGGCTTGGATTGCTTTCGGTAAGGAACTTTCTCTCTTTGATAAGGTAATTTGGGCGAGTTCCTCATGGAAAAGCAAAATCACAACTGTCAAAGTGAATTGTCTTCCTCTATTCCATTATTGGTTGCCTCCGTGTTTTATTGGCATACCTTCATTGAGCTATTGATAAGTCTTATCAAAGCCTTGCAAAATATTCTTTCTTGAATGTGTCATAGCATAGCAATTTTTCCACGTTCTTCTTAATGAGGAAAAAAAGAGAGATCCATCAGGTGAAAAGAGAAGATATAACCATCCAAATCCTATTGCCTTTAAATGCGTGGTATTTTGCCTATTCCTAAGTTATTACTTTGGAGTGGGCTTGGGTCAAATGCTTTTGCTCTCACTTTATCAGAGGCCAACATAAGTCATAGAGATAGCAATTCTTTTGTGGGGACATTTGCAGGTTCTAACTCTTAGAGAGCGTAAGTAGTAATTCTTTGGCTATAGATATTCAATGGTAGGGTGAATCACTGCTTTCCTTGCATGCTGTAGGTTTCCTTGCATGACTTCGCTCATGCTTTTCAAAATGGAATCGGTAATAGCAGCCCCTATTTTTCTTTCTAGCATATACATAGAAAGCATCCCAACAGGATATGGATGACTTCTCTTTTCGGTCAGGATAGTGCAGTGCTAGCTTTCCAATAGTTCTAGTGGTTCTTCTATCATTTTGTTATGGAGTGGGGTAGTCTTATATCTTTTATTATAGTTTGGGTTGTGGGTGAATAATGTTTTTGCTATTTGTCTGATTTGGACTGAACATTGATCTTCTTCAGTTGTGAATTCTCATAGGGGTTTTAGTTGTTACAAATTCCCATTGAATTTTCTTGGAACTTAGCTCAATAATGCTTTACTGATTGATTGTGATATGTACGCTCAATCACCACTTACGGCTCAAAGTCATACTTCAACTTTCTATACGAGCTGTTGAAAGCTTATAAGTCTAATTCAAGAATTGAACAAAATTCACAGAGGTTGCCAAGAAATTAAAAGAAAAATGAGCAGTGCTTGTGAGGCATAAGTAAATTCTAATAGTGGCTTTCCAGAGGTCCAATAAGACTCAAAACATGCTTGTAAAATGTTGACGTGCCCCTACTTCTACTTGTTTTTCTTTCATTTTGTGAATCATTCATTTTACTTTTCTCATTATTTGTGAATCATTCATTATTCTTGTTTAGAACCTACCTAGCATAGCGAAGGCTTATTTTGAAAGAAATGAAAAATGGGTTTTAACAGAAGTCATTTCAGTGAATATATTTATTGCATATGAATCTCCACTCTCTGCGTCTAACCATGAAGCCATTATCCAGTCAATTTGGTACGAACCTAAGTTGTATATGAATTTACTTTTTATGTTAGTAAGCTTACCAATCATGGACTGCACTATCTCATTTTCTGATTTTTTGCTCGCGGTGTAATAAGTGCCCTAATCATTCATGGTGTAAAGTGTATCTCCATATCTATTTGTGAGAGGCTTAAATAAAATGAATTATTGGGATGACCAGATGCCCAAGCTGTAAAATAGGGAGGAATTGTAAATATTCTCCATATCCTATTTCAGAAAGGGATAAAATCATTTTTGGGTTTGACCTAGCTGGATTAGGGTTTTGATCTAAGAAAACTTTCTTCATTATGTGCCTTAGCTAGTTCTATCTTTCCCTCTGTCTAATGAATATCTCAAGTGGCTTGGCGAGAGGCTAAAGCTCTGACTATTGAGAGGTTACCTTAAGATGGTTATCCTTGTAGCCAGATGGTCTAAAGAGGAATGCATAGCAACATACTTGTTCTCAAGGGAAGTAGTGAGGATGGAGGATGAAGGAAGAACACCTTACTTGTCTCAAAAAGATTTTCACCTTTTCCATAGAAAAAAAAAGCTAGGCAAGTTTGAATTGGAAGTGCAAACACTTAGTAGAAATTCTCAAAGAAAAAATTACAACTACAAATATTCTGATCTTCCTTTTCTACAAGAAATCCATTTGGGTCATCCGTCTTTCCTCTACACTAGAGAAAAAAGAGTGAATGAATCATTGAATAAGGGAAATCAAGAGAGAGAGAGAGAGAGAAAGGATGATCCACCTAGACATCAGCATATCACCAGGCAGATGGGAAAGAGAAGAGGAAGTAGAGAAAGAAAACAACACACTCACTAATGACGGGTAGATGCTCACACACACCACACCAAGGAATTCTAGAATGTTAAGAGACACGTGCAAGTAGAACTAGTTGTTTAAAAAAATTACCTTGTGTTGAATAGTAATACAAGTGACATGAAAGAAATAAAAATAATAGGCACCACCACAACCAATAGTTTGATTCTGAAATCCAATATAAAAATCTTATCCATCATAGATCTGATCTGATTAAACAAAGAAGGCTGGAACTCAACTTTTATCTTTTAGGAGGAAATCTACGGATAGGAGCGATAAGGTGATGAGATCAAAGAGAATTGAAATAGTACCATGTGGGGCCGGAAACCTTTGACCAGTGTAAGCTCTTGTTGCACTGAACTTTTTCAAGCTTAAACTCAAGCTTTCCAACAGAAGTCATTGAAAAAGAGTTATTGTAGCCTATGCATTTTTAAATGAAAGGGATGATATTGTTCACAGAACTATACTTTATAAATTTTTGGGGAGAGCCGAGCCTTCAGAGCGAGACAAGTTTTAGCTATTTTTCTTCATGAGTTGGCTTCGTGGAAATCTTCTCGCAAAAACCACTCATCGAGAGTGAGTCTCAAGGGTCATTATGGCTGAATACATTTAGCATTAGGTTCCATGTCAATAAATTGATATATGGATGTTTTTAGAGACATATTGGTCCTCGATTACCAAGTTGGTTCTCTTTGTCGACTTGGTCAGGTATGTGAGGGTGGTGGCAAGCGGCAGATATTCATCATGGGAAACTATCTAAATCAAATGCTTCTAAAATTGGTGCATGATTGGTTGATGAAGGTCCTTAGGACAATTGAGATGGATGGTTGGCAAGAGAGAATGAAATGAGCTTAGATCATCTTCTTTCGTAAGCCTACTTGACTTTTCTTGAAGTGCTAGCTACTCGGTCAAAGAATTGTAACTAGAGATTATGGAACTACTTATTGATTGATGCACTTCCATGTGTTATCGTAGGCTTGATCTCATACTTTTTGATTTAGCGCCTTTCTTTATTAGGCGTGAAAATGATGACACCTTCCTGATAGGTTCGAGATGAACTTTCTTCAGGAGGTCTTTTTTCTTTGTAGCCATTTGAGTTCTTAGAGGTTAGTTAATGGTTTCATTAAAATGATGGATATTATTTTGGCTGGGTCAAATGTGATTTCATTTTTTCTAAGAAAAAAACCAAAGAACTTTCCAGTTACTACCCCATGAAAGCATTTGAGGGGATTCATCCTCATATTGTGCTTTCTAAGTATCTCTAAGACACTTCGTAGATATGCAAAGTGATTTTCTTTCTACTTTTCACTATGAGGTGATCCACGTAACACTTTGTTGTTTTCTTTTATGTTGTCGATCTTGAAATATCTGCATTATAGCCCTTTCTAGTAAGGTAGGTGACACCAGTATTTTTGAGACTGAATCACATCACTGTATAATAGTATGTACAAAAGGGAGTTCTAAAGGATATGTTCCTTTTTTTTCATCTGGATCCATTTTTTTTGGTTTTACCCAGACAAACCATCCATGAAAGACATATGTTCATATCTATAGCTATTATCTATCATGATTTTAATAATCAGCAAAGGAAATTCATCCTTAGGGAATGCGTTATTCTGGTCTTTGAAGTCAATGAAAACCTGAATCCACCCATTCTTCTTGGTCGCTAAAATAATGTTTGCCAACAAATTGAGATGTTTCTTTTCTCTTATGACACCCACATCCTTTCCATTTCTATATTGATTTCTCAGTCATCTTCATGAGGGGTGGATGAAAGCTTCAATGTGCTTGCTTGATGTGGCTAGCATCTGGATATTCAGTCTGTCCAGTTTCAGCATCAAGCCCAAGTATCTAAACATAACTCCAGGCAAATATGTCCAAGTATTCTTTAAGGAGCTGGACGTTTTATTTTGTTCAACTTCCCTTGATGATAGGATGATACTTAGGAAGATTGGGTGAGGGTCTCCTTCCATTCCCAAGTAAACCTATCAACTTCATTATGGGTGGCTTGGTTTTAGGTTCTCTCAAACTTATTCAGAGGGGTTCTCTTCCCAAGTCATGGTTTCTTGCACATCTTCTTCGACTAAAACAATATTTGTAATTACTACCCAAAAAAAGGGCTTCTTTGGGCTTTGTCAGAAACCCATCAATCTCTATCCAATTGATTAGCAATTTGGCCATCATAGTTGCTTGTAATAGGATCCATCCAGTGGGCCTACCTAGGTGGTTAGAATTTGAATGCTTCTACGCTATTGGTCTTATCATTCCCCAAATACATAGATGCTCAATCAGAGCATATAAGCACCAAGGCCACTACAAAAAGAGAATCCTTAATGCCAATGCTTTTCCCCTAATCAATGGAAGTAGGCAAGGAAGAAGGGAAGGAGAGAACAACTATTGAGAGTTAGACTACCATGAGCTATATAGAAGCTAACAAAAGAGAGGTCTACTACTTTCTATATGCTAGCACCAAAGGAAAGAAGGCAAGGTCCGACTATGATGGAGCAAGTTCTTTGGACTGCACCTATCAAGCAATCAATCCTTGACATTCAAACTCCTCCTAAAGTAGCACCAAGATAGACAACAACAATTGGAAGAGAAAAAGAGTTGAGGAGGGGAAATGATTCTTTCACTAGGAAGTTAGCTTATCTATTCATTATATCCGAAAGAATGCTTGTTCCTAGTTCTCTAGACTAAAAGCGAGATCTTTTTGGTTCTAATAACTTTTGGGGCATCTTAGAAGGCTGATCATCTTAGACTGGATCGAAAGATCCATGCCTCTTCATCACTGCAGTCAATTAGATAATGTCCTATGGCATTGTTCATTTGTCGTCTTGGGCCTCATGGCTCTTAGGCTGTATTGTCCACATGCTCTTAGCATTGGAGTAAACCTAAACTAGTAGTACTCTGTCACTAGATGCCTTCCTTCAGCCACTACAAGGCTATGTTTGTGTAGCTATAAGGCTACCCACTCCCTACCTAAATGAAGTTGTAGAAAATCTTGGAATCTTTTTAGATTGTAGTTGGAACAACAAATTCCATCTAGAATTTTTGGTGGCACGACTCAAGTTTGATATATTATAATTTATCTTCTCATTTCAGTTATGAGAAATAGTTTGACCTGCTTTTCAATCACTAGTTGGTAAGTGTGACCCCGTCCAGCATACTTTCTCTCTAGGAAAGAACAAAAGCAACAAACCAATCTTCTAATTGATGCGTATGAGACAAATTGTATTTTTTGTATGAATAACACTATGACATAATGTACTTCAAAAGTGACTTACTTGTGAGTTCTATCTTTCTAATTTTTCTACTGTGTGAGTCTTATAACTCGAAGTTCTAGGAGATGTGAATACAAATTTTCTACTTCAATGGGAACTTTGTGCAGATACTCACAATTTCTCTTCTTGCATCGTAGAGATATGATGCATTAAGAGAGCTATTCACCACCTCCTATTTCCCTAAATAAGGATTTAGTTTTCGTGCATGCTTGAGTTTTGAAGACATAGAACCTAAGTCTTATGGCCTATGAGTAAGATAAGTAGAGAGCAATCTATTTGTCTCGTGGGTGAAGTGATTCAAGTCTTTTCAAGTCACTATTAGCATTTCAATTTTAGTTCCTAAGGTCGGGGTAAAAGGCCCTACCCCTATAGTTCTTTCTCAGATGCATGTTTCAATTTCTCATGTAGATACATACCTCACCACAGTCTTGCTATAAATAGCAATGGTGTGGGATGTATGAAGGTGTATTATAGCATATTATATTCGTTGTACAAAGCTAGGTGCAGTTGTGATTATTGACACATCCTACATTCTGAGTGTGAAAACACTCAATTATGAGTGTTCTTCTTGGTCATTGAGAGAACGATTAACGATCTCTGATGGGCTAACCACGGTGCTATTTCTCGATGGAAAGTTCCTACTTGTAAAGATTGTGTGACACCTGGAAATTTTGTGTTTTCTAGTCCGTGAGGACTGTATTTCACATAGTAACATTTTCACTCAATAGTGGTGTTGTCTAATTACTAGTACTCATTATGGTACTCTTGGTTTCAAAATTCTATAGTCTTTGAGGACTATGAAGTCTTTTTCGTAGCTAATATCTTCCTTCTTAGTTCCTACTATTGGTTTGTGGGTCAATGTTCTTTTTCTACTCTCTCAGTCTAGTTAATCCCCTTATGTTAGAGTTTGATTAAGATGTTGGTCCGCCATCTTCTATAGGACTCATAGTGCCTCTATTCTGCTCCTGATTTTGATTGAAGCATAGTCAAAAAGTACCCGAGGAGTTGGTTGAGCTATGGAATTATTCCTTTGATTAGCATCCCCTGAAAGAAGAAAAAGATGAACAATGGTTCGCCTTCTTGTAGGAAGAAAGTCATTTACCAATTCCCAAAGCTACCTAGTTTTTCACCAAGTATGCAACTGAAATGGAGGTCCTAAACGAGCTGGTTTTCTTCCTTTCCCTCAAGATCTATGTTCATTTATAGGATCGAAGTGAATATGCCCCTGACAAGTGTCTATAGAAGACAAAGTGGTACAATGACTTCGAATGATGTTAGATAGCTTTGACAACAGCCAAAGGGGCTGAAGCTAAAGAAGTCTGTTGGGAATGGTTGGACCGATACAAGGCCAAGAGACTAAACAGAAGGATAAGATTCAAATGATGGATGCATGGTGGAAAGTAAACATTACCTTCACATACTTAAGCTATAAACACATGAAAATCCTATACATATTTATAATTACTATCACTCAAATATTATTATCAATTTATACTCTTAGGACCAATGGCTAAGACGAGGTAGCTTCATCTTAAAGAGATGAAGCCCTCTGAAGCTCACAACTTTCCTTCTTTCGATGGCTCTGAAAATAGACTTAAGAAAGCTCGATTTTGACTAATCTTGTTAATCCAACGCAAGTTATTTAGTGAAGCACTGATCCAACAAAGAAAGCAGGCAAGGAGGAAAGCTATGTTTCTGGTTCAAAACCTAAAAGGTGCATTCTTCAACTTGTTGAATTCTTTCTTTACTTGACCTCTTTTTCTAGGTAAAAAACTCGATGAAGGAAAAAAAAAAAGTGTGCCTCCCTTAATTAAAGCATTTGCCTATATTTTCAAAGAAGGAAGACAAGGTGGTCTAACTTTCAAACTAGCTAGTGTAGCCTGATTTGGTATTTAGCTTCTTCATGATGTTTGGTTCACTAAAATACTGATAGTAGCACCATGCTTTCCCTACTGGAAATACATGTAGGAAAAAATTGGGTCTACTTGGTTTTTAGTTCCTTTCTCAATACTCAATGCACCCCAAAATCATAGATAAAGTCAAAAAATTAAAAATAGTACATATATGAGTTCCCACTAGTAAAGAAAATGTCAAGCAAAGCTTGAGCATTAAGTCGGTTGAACCAAGACGGGGAAGGAGAGCTTGTGTTTTAGTGTGCTAGGCATTAAGCGATGAGCCTGGCTCCATTTATTCTCATTTGTGGCTACATTGAAAGCAGGTTAGCGAGTTTTGTTAGTTCATCTTTATTTTTGAATCAGATTCAGTAGCCGAGAATACCTGTAATTGACCTTGAGGGCCTAAAAATGTAAATGATTCATGAAGTCTGCTTAATCTACACCTGGATCATTTATGGAGATTGAAGCCCTTTTCTTCTTTCAGAATCTAACTATTGCCTTTTCTTTTGGAAAAAGAAATGCCTCTCTCCATTTTGAGCTCGAGACTATATGCAGAGCATGGGAAGGAGAGCAGGAAGGGAAAATTACATAGGTGTGCCGACATTCTTTTTCAATTACCTTCAAGTCACGGTGGCTAATCAAGTGTGATTGTTTTCATCACTAGTAAAGGGCACATTGTGTTGCACGCATTTGGAAGAGGAAGAAGATTAACATGCTATATCTATATATCTTCTTCAATTCTTCTACTTTGATAATACTTAGCTCTTGCTTAAGGAGCTCTAACTTAAGTAATACATAGACCTCTAAAGAACAAAACCCAACACATGAACACGAAGTGTCATCCTCACCAGATCGTCAAACTGAAACCCAAATTTAAAGGTTCACGATCCTTACAGCTGAATTCATACCCCAGACTAGAACCGTGTGGTGGTGGTACTATTTTATAGCTTCTTCTACACGAGGAACTGATCGCTTTCTACGAGAAAAAAGAGTGGATTTTTTAGAATGAGAATCATCTATTTTTTTCATTTCTTAATCTTAGTAAGAAGACACTCAGATGCACCCACTACACACCACACACTTAGACAATTAGCATGGTTCTTCCCCCAGCCATGTATCTAGGGTTGACCACATCATCACTATTTTCTCAATGTGTGGCCACGATCATAATTTTTTTAGTGTGAAGTATGTCTAAGCTTGACAATAAGTGGAGATTTTGAGTCTCTCGGAATGCACCCCCCCCCTCTCGAGTAGAAAGAATTTGAGGCCCACTCACCCCAACAGGAGTGAGTGGTGAAGGGAAGAAGTGATGGTGGTTTCATGAATTCTTTTTCATAGTCAGTGGAAAATTTTCCTTTTTTTGTAGGGAAGGTTAAGATACCCAGGGAGCGATATATATTTTTATTTTATTAGTTAGATTTCATTCGTTCTTCCTGCATTCATTTCAAACATCTTTGTATCGCCCAACAAGGCATGATAAAAAAAATGGATCCAATACTAAGACACTAGAGAGAGAACTCTAGCCTTCATTATCTTAGATATGCTCTTCCTCTTAGAAATGAAGCACCCAAATCTAGAAGCAAGAGAGAGAGGTTGGATGGTGATGTAGATAAAGAGAGAGAGAAAAAGTAGCATATGCAAAGTTTTGAGTCTAATAGTTAATTTTGAGGGATCAATTTTGAAGCAAGTGAAATAACTAGTTGCATACATATATAGAAAGCACTTTCTCTTCAAAGTCAAAGGGAGGGTGATCTTCAAGTTTTGAGATTGATTCTAACATCGAATAGGTTACTTGCTTAAATAATATTGCAAGCTACCTTTGGCTTCTTGACATGTAATACAGACTTTTTGCACTATAGATCCAGGAGGATTCGAACATCGATATCCCATAAAAGTGTAGTTTCTTTCCAATCGTAAGATACAATACAATACTTCCTCTTTCCAATTAGTTTCATACCTGATGACATAAGTTCTCAATAGAAATTTGAGGTGCTATTCTTAGGCAAAAAGATAGCAACAATCACATGGAAAAGAAAGATTTTGTTGGCTAGTAGTAAGAAGAAAGGTCTCTCTCACTATCTCCATGAGGGATCTTGATGATGCTTTCTTCTTTTAGTTTGATTCCCTTCTAGAAATGCTTAATCAAATTGTGTCTAGTTGGTACACTTAGTTCCATGTCTATTGAGTCACGAAATGATAACAACAATGGGGTGAATTGAAGTGTTTGACTTAGGTGCTAAGTAGTAGTGTGGAGAAATTGAACTTTCCAGATTAATTGATTAGGCATCTATCCAAGCTAAATACAAGTTTGTTCCTCTTGGTTATTACACCAAACCAGGGAAACTTGCATCTATAAGGTTAGCTAAACATATGGCTTCATGGAAATCATCTATGGAACATATAGTTTCCACCAAGCTTTTCATTTGCATAATGGCAATAGTGAAATAACACGATCATCCAAAATGTTTGTGATAGAACATGTAGCTACTTCCATAGTCAACATGCAGGATAACACAACCTCTACCATGCAATTTTCTTCCATGTTGAAGGTAACGATTTGCTCATTAGAATGCTGGAGGGTGAGCTAAGTTGGTGACTTCCACATTACCAAAAAAAGAAAGAGGTAGGCTTTGCAAGATGAAATAGGTGGAGGCATTGTATATAAAGATAGATGAACAACAAGGAAGAATGTGCTCCTGGCTATCTTGAAATTCTCTTCCAGCTAGTTAGCGCACGCCTCACTTTTCATTTGGGTCCCTACTACAAATAGCATAAGTTGTTCATGAATAGGACTCATGTCGAACAAAGGGTTTGGCTGACATGAGATTGGAGCCCTGGTACGAAAGTGGAATGCCTAGTACATAAAGCCCTACTTGTCCTTGCTGATATATGTTAGCTCGGCTGGTGTGCTTTTGGGAAGGTTCGATTCTCTATCTCTTATAATAAAGATTGAAGATATAATTATTCTAACAAAGTCCACTTACTGGTGAGAAAGTATGTGCACCGATAGCAGCCTACGAGAATTTTCATCTCTATAAAGATTAGATTAGCATTCTTTTTTGTTTTATTGAAAGATACATAGCTAGAGCCTTATTTGTCAGAGGTTTTCTTGAAAATAACTAGTCTATCAGTTACCAGTCATAATACCATCTCCTATTAGCCTCTCCTCCTTTGCAAGAGACTCAAGAAATTTAGCTGCTTTGGTCACTAGAGAAGTTCGCTAGTTAACAGATTCCAATCACATATTTCTCCATGCCAAAGGTGAACTAAAAATAAGGTTTCTTCTAAAAACATGAACTTGAATGTGAAGAGAAATTTTGTATAGCATAGAAAGTAAGAATGACAAAATTCTTTTTTTAGACTCAAGGTATTCTAAAGGAAAGATGCAAGGTACTTTATTAGATTAGAGTATGGACAGCTTAAAGTCTCATAGCAAGCTTCCCTCTCCTTTTAGTTGAGTACTTCATTCCTCTCGCTTTGCTCAAGCCTCTCTCCTCTCCTTTCAATTGAGTATACAATCTATTTAAGAAAACCTCGTACGCAAGTACATAAGAAAGTATAGAACTCACATCTCTTGGTTTTTTCATTATGCTTTATGTTCATTGCTTCTCATTCTTCTCATTAACACAACTCTAGTTTCCTTCTTATTTTGTGGGACACAAAAGGGCCATAGGCAGAAGGCTCCGCATACTTTTTAATTTTGGTCCTTATAGATCAGTATATTCTTCCATTAGATGCTATTTTCATTCACCTAATTTATTTTCTAACATATGCAAAAAGGGTATTCACTTTTTCTTATCCCATTAGAGATGTGGTGATGCAACTCAATCTATGCTACCACCTCATGATCTTGCCTATGACACCCAATAAGATAAGATGAATTGAGGATAAATTTTTTAATTTCATTTCATTGTTCTAATGGCATTCCAAGGATTTTGGCATATTGTGACAACTACTAAAAATGAAAGGAAAAAGCAAAGCATATTAGCCCTAACACCAAATTCGGATGAGAAATTTGAATATTAATTTGAAACATCTAATTTGCTTGCTATGCTACATCAAAAAAGAATCCTAGCATAAGCTAGCGTAAGGAGGACCTATAGCACCGTCAAGCAAGGAAGTCAAGCATGGAGGTCTCTCTACTTTCTTCTTCTAAGAAATATTGAAAGTCTATTAAAGCCTAACTACAAATAAGATGGATTAGTCGCTGATTCAATCCCTACGCTAACTTTACACTTTAGCAAGCATATAAAGTAACCTGAACTTCATATGAATGAAAAAATAGATTGATTCTTTATACCATCGAGCTTCGTCCTTAAAGCATTAGACTACTTTGGTGGACTAGGAGGAAATGAGAGAGAGATAAAGCAAACTTTACTTGAAAATCTAAGATGTTCATGATCCCAAAGTGTGCAGTCGCTTCAACTTTTTTTGGATGTTGTCAAAAATTATATTGGATGGTACATTAGACC
The DNA here is from genome assembly GCA_021442155.1 of Cymbidium sinense. NCBI lineage: Eukaryota > Viridiplantae > Streptophyta > Magnoliopsida > Asparagales > Orchidaceae > Cymbidium > Cymbidium sinense. The sequence goes on along the minus strand of JAKCPB010001537.1, from coordinate 28,310 downwards.
ATCAAGGTCTTCTTGAAAAGGAATCTAGAAATACTTTTTTATTTTTATGTCTGTGAAGTCTTGCTTTTCCAAATCCCAAGACATTATTTTATAAAAGCGCTCCTCCTCCTCAGCAAGTCCTCCATTGGTTTTGGAAGGCAAGAATGAATAGATTTAATTTTTAATGAGAAGGCATAAAGAATGAGTAGACTATCCTTTTCTATTCGAGGAAGACATCAGTTCTACAACACATCTTGGAGTAGATTTTCTAAGTTGAAGTTGGAATTTCATTAAGAAAGTCCAGGTTAGGACATCAAAAAGTCTTCAATATTTATGTAATTTAGCTAAAGTAAAGGATTCATCCTTTTGGCGACTTACCATTCTTCTTCTAGAAAAGAAAGGTTCTAAAATGTGCGATTCTTTTTTACAAACATCTAGTTCTTAGGGCTTTGAACAAGAAAGCTATTTGAATTAAACCAGAGAACCAACTAGTGTCAAAGTTTGGCAAAATAAATAGATAGTGATCTGCGTATCCATATCAATATGAAGATTATTCTTGTGTTACCCCATCATTTTTTGCATTGGGTAATAGATTAGATAGAATCGCTCTTTCTCAATGACGTATATCTCACCTGAAGCTCGTAGTGAGAATGATATGATTTGGATTGGGTAGAGAGCTCATAACTCTCTGACGTATCTAAACTATTAAAGTTTTAGTATGAAAGTGCTCAGCTGATGAAATGGATATTTTTCCATATGGAATAGGCAAGAAATTATATTTTTTGCTCAACCGTAACCATTGGCACAATTCTGTGGAACATTTAGTTTAGTTTGGTAAGTTGGTCAATGGAAAGACAATGACTTGGTTTATGACCAAGCACTAGTCCTTTGGTTGTGTGAAAGCTTGTATGAGCTCCTGACTCATGGCCCAGACAAAATTAGATAGCAACACCACCCCAATATGGGGGTCAAGCTTGAAAATGATAAACTCTTAACTAATGGCATTAGAAAAGCTGTGATGAAACCACTAGAAGGTTTCAATCAATTCGTTATGCACCAACATATGAGGTGCAACTCATTAGCCTTTGAGTAGTCATCTCCTTAAGTAAGAGACAATGAACTATGTATATCTCGTAATAGACTAAGGTGAAATCTCGCATATCAAAAGGGTGGTATAGTGATAGAGTTCATGTGAGATAACCTCTTGTTAGCTTTCAATTATGCACCAAAGTGTTAGTAGATAGAGTTAGCAACAATGATGTGTCTATATCTTCATGATATCAAACTCAAAATCAAGTTGGTCCAATTGTGCATTATCTGATGTGAGTGAGTCAAGCTTTGTGAAGGACACCTAAACCACACTCTTTGGTGCTTAAAATATGGTGAAAATATAGTTCTATGGACAACTTGATTTCAAATCATAGCTGTCAGAATTTCAAGCGTATCTGAGTTGGATCCCAATCCGTCTTTGATGAATAAAAGTATAACCTTATAGCTACCCATTTTCCAGATGAACTCCAGAGATCATAAATGGATGGGCACATTGAATTAGCATATCAGAATCACTTCTCCCTTATCCTACCCCTATAATAATGGTCATGATTCTTTCGATCTGCGATCACACATGGGTTGAAGTTCATCTGACTGGTTCTATTACAACAATGGAAACCATTGTTGAACTTCTTTGATTGCATCAAGAATGGAAAAGGATAAATGAATATGGTCTTTGCTCACTTTTTTTTTGAAACATCCTCCAAATTTTTACATCTCTATACTCATCCTGAGATGGACATAAAAGCTCACTATAGCTAGACTAGGATCTATGGTAGAATTGGGGCAACCTCCAGGGTTGATGAGTTAGAATTGCATTTTCAAGCTTAGGCCCTCTAAGACACCTAATCCTCTTCTGAAAATGGAAGGGTAGTGTCCCCATTGATTACAAAAGCTAAAAAAAAGAAGGGCATGAAGTTCCTATATTTCTAAATTCAGTGGAGGCAATGGGTTCCATTGATTTCATTATGGTAAACTAAGATAGAGGGATTCTAATGTGAATTGAAAGATGAGTTACACAATCTAGTCTACTAAAGAGCTTGGGTGACATGGAGGGCATAGGTGAAGTACAAGTGCCTTGGCCTTAAATAAAGACTTGAATCAAATGAGAGCTATTATTCTATTCTAATTCTAACCATGACAGCTAATCATCCCAACTGTCTTGACAATCTCAGCTACATGCCCACAACATGTCCTCAAACTTCTATGTAGTCCTCTCTTTCAGTCGAGTATATCAAGCTACCCTCTCTCTCTCTCTCTCTCTCTCTCTCTCTCTCTCTCTTTTCTTGATTTATTGCAAGCTATCCTCGTGCTTTGCTTGAGTACTTCTTTATTTACATATGATATATTCTAAAACTAAAATCAAGAAAAGAAAAACAAGACTTTGAATTATAATCTGAAATAGCAGATGATCTACCAAGAAACTAATTGGAAGGACTAAGCCCGAAAGCATGGGATGAGACATTTTATTTTTAGGCTTTTGTTCATACCGCTAAAGGTTAGAGCCCATCCCAAGATGTATTGGAGTCGGTCTTCTCAACTCCACAAACAGAACTTAGAGTATCCCAAGATAGAGATAAAGTAGTTAGACTAGTCAAAACATATTCTCTTACATATTCCTAAGATCTTTTTCTTACCTCGGTTGCACTCCAGTGAGATAAAGGATTCTAAAAGCTACAAGAAGACGTAACCCCTAACTAAGAAAACAAGGCAAATGTATCTTTCTCCAAACTAATAGCTACACCAGTTACCAAGGACCACATAAGTAAATACTTAATAGCTTTTGACCTACTCTTTTTTGACTTACTAGCTCAATTGCACTGAACACTTTATGTTAGCTAGAATTTCACTTAGGAAGAAAGGTAGTTCAAACAAGAAAGATTCAACAAGAGGAATCAAGAGCTGACCATAGGTAATGGCATTTCATCTTCTTATTGATTTGTATGCTTTTCTATCATCTGAGTAGTCATTAGTCTTTCTCACATCTCTCTTGCATGTCCTCTCTGGCCCTAGACCTTGAAATGAAAAAAAGAATTGGATGTGGGAGCAATGTGTGGAATAGTATTTCCAGTATGACTTGGTGCTTCCTAGCTTACTATACTAAATGCATTGATGTTGTCAAAGCAACATTGTAAGTCACTAGACTAGCCACACCTGTCGAGGTTGTACCCATCAGATGACAACCTTCCTTAGAATTTCTCTAACCAACTTACTTGGTTATCTGACAAGACTAGGTATCCACCCCTTGCCTGAGAGGATATATATGTTCACAAAGTGCTTTGCTTATAATCAATGGCAGAAAGACTAATCCCCTTCTCTTAGACTAATCCACATTAGACAAGGGTGTTCCTCTCTTTTGCCACAAATGGCACCTATGGGTAGGTTTTGGGGCATGCTACCAATCCCATGTTTACATCTTGAGAATCCAGTGGCTTCACATCTAGTGCCTCATCCTCAATGGACTGAGATTCCAACTTTTGTCTTCAGATACCCATCTAAGTTATATTATGCTTTTCACTATACTTTCTCTATTCATTTTTTCTTTCTTTAATAAGAATGAGAGGTCTCAAAAGAAAGTTCATCCGGTCGCACCAAAGAAAGGAAGTTGTCGCACTAGGGATGGAGTTCATTGGGTAGCCTTTTACGCCACTATCATCAATGGGACATCTTTTTATTTGGCCACTATTTCAGCTAAGGCTATTGAAAGGATTTCAAAAGACAATGGTGTCCTAGTTCATATGAACCCACATCATTGAATTCTATTTTATAGTCATCATGGCAACCCTTATATAAGTAGCCCCCTCTACTAGTTCAAATACAATTTCTAGCTAAACCTTTCTTCAAGATACGTTGCAAAAAAAAAGAAGCGTTCAATAAAGCTCTGTACAAAATCCTCTGAAAACAAGAAAGATTGGCATGAGAAGCTCCCAGAGTATAAGAATGATAAGGGGCATAGACTAAGCTTTAAAAATTTATACAAAGTGCTTGTATAGATTGAGGGGCTCATACAAGCATTCATGAATAGCCAAGTTAAACATATAAGAAAGAAAGATTCTAGGCCAACCGCCCAAACGACAGGTATTGGTCTTATCTTATTGACTTAGTAAAGTTTGGGTTTTAACTAATCGGTGAAACCAGTATTAATTACTCAATGGATAGAATAGAAAAGCTTATGTCTTCTGTCTCATGATCTGAAAGCCAAGATAATCAATGAAGGCACATCTTCCTCTTTCTCTATAGTCCCTAGCATTGAATGATTGTTTCCCTCGACTAAACAAATCCCTTAATCAATCTCATCTGTGCTAAAAGCACCTCACGACCCTATGCCTTTCAGCCTTTCAATCTGATCTCTTCTTGGCCTAATTTAGGGTAGGCACCTCTTCTCAATTCAAAGAAGTACTCAATCGACTATATCTTGCTTTTCAATGGAAGTTAGATTTCCACCTTCAAGGTTGAAGGTCAAGTTAGAAGGTGATTTGGATGAAAATAGGCATTGGAAAGCAATCCACCAAAGAAAGCAGTCATCAAGCTAGATGCAGATGAAATTCTAATTATCGCATTTACACTATTTGATTAGACAACTTCTAGTGCCAATAGGATTCATGAAAACTGAAAGAAGAGCTAGAGACTCTTAGAACATTGCCCATATTAAAGCGAAGGAAAGGTGGATTCCCTATAGAAGTTTATTTTTTTTCAATCGATTCATCTCAGCCTTAGACTGCAAAAGTTTGCTTTTGCCCTATACCTGGACTAGCTATCTTGAAAGAAATGTAGTCACGCATCTTTAAAGAGTCAAAAGAATTAGTCTTTACCCTAGAGCTAAAATGAAATAGCTGGGCTTCTTCCTTTCATAGAGGTAATGCTGATTCTTCTCCTTCTTATTTGAATAAGGCAAAGGCTTTACCTATTCCCTATCACAACCACATTAAGTATAGAAATGAATTCTTATCAAATAAAACTCCACGCCTTTGCTCATCCCTTTCATTCAGAATCTCACATATCGATCTCTCTTTCCAATACTAAGGAAGATTTCAACCTCTTCTTTCGGAAAACATTTGCAAAATCCACATTTATCGATCCTTCAGACCGTAATCACCCGATTGAAGATGGCTAAGGTAGGATCTAAAAGTGATGAATGTGAATGAGAGCTCAAATTGCTAGAGACCAATCTATGGATTATGTGAAGCTAGCTAGATTCCATGAGCACTTCTTCATCTTTTCAACCCCCCACTCATACTGATAATGATAGTGCCTTTCATGTTTACTTTTATATTATGTATTCCATGTGTAAGGTTTTAGATTGACTTTATTAGTCTAGTTAGTTTCATTGATTGCATTTCTATGCTCAAAAGTATGTTTTTTTTCCTTTTCTTGACAAAAGATACATTGACATATTTCTTTGTGGAGACCAAGCAAGAGGTAGGGCCTCTTCACTTTTAGACATGATCAAATGATCAATAAAGAGATAGCAGCCTATGAATGAGTTCAGTGGTTAAAGAAAAAAAAGAGGAATGGGAGATTTTCTATGTTCTTAGGCAAAACCATAGCAAGTTACAATGAGCCACGCTGACCAAGAAAGAGGTAGGGCCTCTCTTACTTTTCAGACAGTGATCGGAAGATTAGTCAATAAAAGAGATAGCACAGGCCTATGAATGAGTTCAGTGGATAAAGAAAAAAAAAGAGGAATGGGAGATTTTCTATGTTCTTAGGCAGAACCATAGCAAGTTACAATGAGCATGCTAATAGGGGGCATCTATTTTTTACGATCAGTATTAGAATAAGGGTTCTCTTTTTTAAAGAATTTCTAAGAGTTTGAAGGACCGGCAGTAGTTCTATTCCTCTTCCTTCAGTACTATCAACTTTTCTACCACTAGCCTTAGCTCTCCATAAATGAGAATCCATCATCTCATACTATATTTGAGTGTGTGCTTAGGACACTATCTCCCATTGAGATTCGATCAAGTCAAAATCAGCAGTCTCTGAGAATGATGTATAGAGTCAATACGATAAGCTACAATCATGTAAACTGGTCATATTGATGATCGACCATTTCAGATGAAAATGTGTAGAGGTGACGTGCAAACTAGGTTGGGCCCACCTATGGTATACCAATTATTAGGCTCAAAATTGATTTTCTAGTACAAAAGAGACCTAGCATTTCTATCTCATCTAGCGTGATAAGAGATGGGATTTTTTAAAGATATTTTTCCTAATGAGTATATATTCTGGTTCAGAACTCCGCCTAGGGAGTACGTTTGCAAGACCAAAAACTTATGGCCAAACCACAAACAAGCAGATGGCCACTTAACAAAAATTGGTACAATTATCCTAAGGGTCCATAGATGAGTCTCCATTTGGAGGAGCATCTAGATTAATCTTAGAGTTCCCCTCGATGTGCACCTACCTCAATTGTCATAAACAACAGATTCTAATTCTGAATCAAAGGGCCAAAATCTCTGCTTGGTTGTTGGTAGATTAGGTGATTGGGATCGAATAGCAAGCAAGTACCCGACCATCATGGTCTCTAAAAAAGAAGACCTCTAGACCCTACAAATCCAAGATTTGGAGAGGTAGAGCCATCAAAATTGAGCTTCACTCTCCCCTGGTCTGGGGGAACCTATCGAGCATTGGTTTGAGTTGAAGGAGTGGAAAGAGAGGAAGACACTCCCCACTTACGCAGATAATAAAGTTCTTCTTCAGTAATGGAAGCAAGCAACCCTCGGGGAGAAGTTGAACACTCTATCATTATGCTTTTTCTAGATATGCCAGATGGTAATAAGGAAAGTTGAGATCTACATGCTCTTGAGACATAAGTTTGGAATGCTTCTTTTCACCCAAGAGAAAAATGAATGGCGAATAGACTAAGAATGAGACCAATTCATAGAGAAAAGAATAAAACCAAGGCAAGGCAGTGGGTTCAATTCCAATTTAGGCAATGTAGAAGGACATGGATTGTCGTTTTAATGAAGATTTGGCAAAATAAATAGTCTTAAGAAGCATTCATATCTCTCAAGTTTAAATTTTCTACTGTAGGAAGACTTTCCAAGATCTCTGTAGACAAATGACTTCATTTTGGGAATAGACGAGTGTGCCTTACTAGGTAAGAAGTTAGTTTGAGGAGAAAAAGGAATTTTTCTAACAATGTTGATCGAATGGAGAAATGACATGTAGAGAAAAATCTTCAAACAAACTTATCCTTATGATTAAAAGGAAAGAGGGAAGATCCATAGCTTTTACGTAGTCTATAATGTCCCTATCCCAAATATTTGTTTATGAAACTCAAGTGCTAGTGAGAATGAGATCTGCTACTATGGAAAAGATAAAATCTGAGGGAAGCTAAACATTTCAAAGTTTTCATGGAGTACCAGATAGCTAGAGATTAAATCATAGGATGATTACTTACCATTCACAATAGAGCAAGAGACTCAAGTAGTGATAACTGGGAATAGCTTTAAAATGAGTTTTCCATGCATAGGAGGCTGTGGAAGTCATGTGTTCCGCAAAAAAATGACAAAATATTCCTACTATGTATGGACGCCAAACCTTCAGATGTGCACATGACTCATCATGGAATAGCTGGTCTGAGTCTTTTTTTCACAGGGATTTACTAGAGTGATGATGAGCTAGTATAATATTAAGCCACTTGGGATATAGTGGCTTTTCCATTGACCTTTCACGTGATTGATTACCTTGTTGAGTTGAGAGGCAGGTGAATCTCTTACTTGAGTTTGGTTTTGAATGACCGCTCACCGACATGTATATTCAATCACATTGGTGTGGTCTAATTTAGATAAATCAGATAAGGATCAGGGCTAAATAAGAGATCTTACGTATCCAAACAAGAGAGTACCCCCTTTCACGGAGAAGGGTAGGCGCTAGTGAAGAATTCTCTATGCTACATACCTTTCTTTGTATTAACTTTATCTAAAACTGTTATTCTTAATGAAAGAAATGTAGTTAAATACTTATGTCTAATGTACTCATTTTCTTTTTTTATGTAAGGAGCCACTTCCACTTCTATATATATATATATATATATATATATATATATATATATATATATATATATATATATATATATATATATATATATATATATGTCTCCTCTCACTTTGCTCGAGCTTGTAAACACCTCTCCTTTCAATCGAGTCTCATAGAAGTTATCCTCTCCCAAAGGTCGAGCTATCGCTTCAATGAGTGATTGACTCTCATAGTTCACTTAGACACGAAGCTTTTTCTTCTTCTCTCTTGACTAGCATGCTCACGAGGCTCAAAACTAGCGGGGGGTTCGAAAGCTCACTGGCTTCATATCCATATCACGCTTTAAAGGTAGATTGTTATTTTCTTTGTAGACTGGCTCACTCAAAATCCAGAAAGAGGAAGAGTTGTTCTCCCTCTATCCTTAGTCTTTTCTTTCATAATCAAACTCATCAAACAATAGTTTTAGCAATCATGTTAATTTTGTCTTTTGGTTTCACTGATCATCTAAATCAAACTGATCATGAAAGCTTCTCTTTCCTAAATAGAGGGGGCATGGGTCTTTGGTAGAGATCGATAGTTGACACTCACTTTAGAAAGCGTCAGATAGAGGTCAATAAAAAAGGCACTAGTTGAGGGCTCAAAAATAAGAGGATAGGAAAACAATAGCTGAAGCCTAGGCCACAAGCAACAAATAGGTGGATTCTAAAATGTAAGAAGTAGTGGCTACCATTGTAGAAGTATAGCATTAGAAATAGCTCAAGAAGCTGCACATAAGATAGCAATTTTTTCCTTGCCGATGCAACTAAGTCCTAAGGAAGTCTTATAGGACCCATTGGTGGATGATATGATTTTGATAAATTTTCTTTTTAGATGATGATGAGCTTCAAGCTGTATTCCAACTTGGATAGGACAGTGGCCAGATCGATGATTTTGATGATGAAGATCTGAATTATGGAGATGAGGTGCTAGATTTTAGTTCTTTTCATATTCTTTTTGGGTTGCCTTTTCTCTTTCAAGCAAGGACTAAAGATGTGGAAGCACAATAATATTGAGCCCTTAAAGTCTAACAAGATTTTGTTTGAGAATCAAGTGAGAAAATGACCAAGCACCTCAAACCCCTCTACATCACTATGCACATAGATGGTTGCCTAGTTTCAAGAGTGCTTTTGTTTTGGATAACAGACCTTAATATGATGCCCATCACCATGCTGATCTTTATGATCGAAACAACTTCAAGTTAGAATGCCCTATTAGGAAGGTCCATAGCAATTGGTGTTTTCCATCCTCTTTGCACCAGCTCCTTCTCTTTTGGCATGAAGAAAGAGTTGAAGTAGTGTATGCTAACCAACGACCATTTTACTTGGACTCACATGCAATCGAAGCAGTTCTCTATGAAATGAAGATCATGTTACTATAGTGTTTACAGACAAAGGATAGAATGGCCATCCAATAGGGATCACTACCACAACCACTGGGCCTAGTGGCAAAATCAATGGGTTAGGTGCCACTACATTGCAATGCTATGCACCTTATCTTTCTTCAGGATGCTTCCAAGAAAGCTTTGATTTTTGGTCTTTTTGGAACACCGAAATGTTGAATTTTGAGTAGAATGGAGGTGACCCAAAGGGTGTCATATCAGCTTGACAAGTTCAGAGTGCCCAAGGTTGAATTTCCTCAGAGAGTGGAATTGAATGAAGAAGCTAATGGTGCTATTGGTAAGTGAAATGTGAAAGGGCAAACTCATGGATCACCTACATGATTTGCTTCATTGTGAATGCTTAGAGTCTAGCAAGTTGATGAGATAGAGAGAACTCAATTCTTTGAATAAGTCATTTCATTGACTTCTTAATAAGGAAATCAAACCTGTCCTTCATAGTCAAGTCAAGACAAGTTGACCTCTCCTTTCAATATAACAAGCTCCTCTCTATTTGTCAGTATAACAAGCTCACCTCTCCTTTTTTCTTTCTATATGTAATTTCATATATAATATCATTTTATTGAATCAAGTTTGTTATTTGTTTATGATAAGAGTGCCCAATAGTGCATAGCCACGAGGATCAAATGAAGCCATACCCATTTGGTGTAAGCACTTCTCAAACTTGACATAACTTTCAGAAGAGAATAATTGAAAGGTGAGTTACAAAAATAAATTCCAATCATTTTCCAATCAAATATCAACAAAATTTATCAATGAAGATGATAGATTGGATATTCAATCGAGCTACTTCTTTCAGTTCATTTCTAGGTTGACTTTTCGAAAGCTATACAACATAGAAATCTACCTAACCCTCAGAATGATCAAGAGTTTCTCAGAAAAAAATGCACATTCATAGGGCTCAGAATCTAAGCTATAATAGAAAGTAATTGAATTATTTCCCTCCAGTCACACTTGTGAATCTTGCTGGAGCTCTTGGGTTCATGACTGGTGCTATTTCTATTGAGTCATCTCTTTCCAAACATAAGGAATTAAATCTGTTGTGAAAGAAGAGCTGCTCAAATTGACTCAAGGATGGGCTAGAAATGAATGAAGACAGTCAATTCCCTTATGAAAGGAAAGAGAGCTGTGGGACTTTAGAACCTCATGCCATCAAAAGTTAATCTTTTGAAGAGAAGGTCAAGATAGCATGATTGACTGGTTTGGGTGAGGTAGGTAGATCATTCAGGTGGGAGGTACTACCATGACATGGCTGAAGCATGGGCATCGATGTAAGAGCAAGCAACATCCTGGTGAAACCAGAGTGTGGCTAGTTGTTAGTCATGAGTCAGGTTTGATTTGGACTGAGCCGTGGAGAAGTTGGCACAAATCTTGCCTCTTGAATCATTGAATTACAATACTACATGCCTTAGATGAAAACTTTGATTCACTCCATAAAGCACCCTAACTCGAATCAATAAATTGAGGTGAAGGAGTGATGTCTCTTGACGATCTGTATCAAAACCTTCCTTTTCTAAGCTAAGTAAGATCAAGTGCTTATTTCATTGCCAGAATGAGAATTTGAAGAATTCCTATATTCATTTGCTTTATATGATCTTTGGTTGAGCTAGTGGATGAGCCAAAAGTTGGTTAAGTTACTCATGATCGTGAGCTAGAGTAGCATCACTAGCACTAACATAAGTAAAAGCTCTAGGTTTATATGAAGCAGTCAATCCACCAGCTGTAGAGGCAACAGATACATATTCCTCCACTACCATAAGCAGGAGTGGTTGTAGAGGCAGAGGAAGGAGCAAGAGTGGTTCCAGGCCCAGTTGTAGATCGCTCATTCTACAACTTACAATATGAGATGCTTAGGGCCGGGCCATGAGACCCTATGTACCCTCTGATTAGCCCCCATAGAAGTAGTAGAACCCCACAAACCCCTTCCACTAGAATAGTGGTCTTAGAACTCAGAGAAATCCACTTGGTTGGATGGAGACATGGTAACTTTGTTGGACCACCAACGAATTTGTTGACCTCCCTAAGCTTTTAGAATCTAAGGCGCTCGGCATTCCGGTAGTCGATAAGCCTCTCTTTTTTAGGTTGTGACTCTAACTTTGGTATGTCCTACCACATGGAGGGTCACTGTCCATAGAATCAATTGAATCGATTGAGCCCAACTAACTCAACATCATCTAGGTCTACTAGTTTTGAACCTAGAGCTACTTGTGCTAGAGATATTATGACCGTGTTGCGAGCTGCAAAGCCTAATTATGTTCATATTGGTGTTGACTATGCAGGATGAGAAAGAAGGCAATTTGATTCTTAGCAGTGGATTCCATAGAAGTAGATTCAGTGTTGGGACTCTAAAAAGAGATTCTCCTAATAAAAAAGAAGTGAGCCACCATTTCATAGACACAACCTACCGATGCGATGCACCAGCACCACAAATTGCAAAGCCTTTAGTAGATCTTGCATTACAGAACCAACATAGATACAAATAGCATAAAAAAGGCTGAGTCGGTAGCTAGAAAAGTAGGTTAGGCAATTCCATTTTAGAAGATAACTCACCCCATAGAAGCCTAGATAGCACCTTTAGAGGCATAGGCTGTTGATCACCCATCATAAGAAGGAAGCTAGGTCGGTGCATCTTTCACCAGTTTCAGAGTCACTTTCTCTATATCCAAAACTAGTCAACCTTTTATCAAAAGTAGAGGCAGTTGAAGATCCAATTACAGACCTTTTATCAAAAGCACTAGTACTACCAATTCGCCTGTCTTCCCTAAAACCGATTTCACTAGCAGCATTCCTAGGAGCGTGCCTAGCAACATATCTTATAGTAGTCCCACATTTAGGAGATTTCTACAACTAAGTGGATTCTGAAGTAGTGTTATAACTTCAACTAAGGAGAGATGTGAATCTTTCTAATACCAAGATTCTCCTTTTTTAGCTGACTATGAAACACAGACTTGGGGTGTACCTTGTGGTGTAGAGAAGGCATCTTTATATGTGTTATGGAGCCCTTTTTACTGGGTAGTATATCAAACATGTAGGTCATAGCCTCATGCGGTACTCGAGGAGTCCACTCCACAAAGCTACAAATTTAGACATCTGTGTTCTTGACAGGTTTGCGGTCTATCACATTTCTTCCTCCTTAGAAAAAGTCTTTAGAAAGGTGCAGTAATCATAGGATTGCTAAGTTGGTATAGAGTCTTTGCTCTTTCTAAAAGAGAATACAGTATGGCGACCAAAAGTCTCTAAAAACCATACCATACATATACCAGTTACACCCCAGGGAACATTGTAGTAGAATATGAGTTATTGACCAGGTCTGCTTGAATGCTTTTCGCATATGTCCCCTCTGATTCCAAAATTCCTATTCAACTTGGTTTTGGTTGTCTACTCCTAAGACCTACATTCACCCTATTTATGAGGCAAAGGATGTAGACATCTCAAAAGTGAGTAAGCATCTGAGCGTGTGGCACACCTAATCGGTGCCAGTGCACTTTTGACACTGTACCAACCTGAGTAGCTTGCCAAGCTCGGAAGTCTTTGGTTCTCTGATCATGAGGTGCCCATGACCTCTAGTTATGATGATCCTTTAGTATATGTAGGGCAAGTACCTTAGGCCTTGGCTAGCTGATAAAGAGTGGAATATAATGAATACATGGCTAGAAGTGGGGAGATTTGGGGTGAAGTTATAGAGTAGTTGCAAGGTGTGAGTGTTTGCAATTTGGTAATCCAATATGGCAGGCCTTGTTAAACCTTTGCATGATTGGGTGATGGAGGTCCTTAGTCACCTTGCCATTGATGGGACCTTCAATCAATTTCTACCTACTCAACGGAAAGATGCATTTGCATTCATTCGACCTTTACTCTTGACACTTTGCAGTCTAACAATATATGCTGATTGGCTTGTTCAAGCAATCCTTTGTCGAGTCATGATTATTTTTGATGATCGTGATCAATTTTAGGGTACCTCAATAGACCAAAGGAAATAACACTTCTCACCCTCGGGAAGAGTGTATAATTTCACAAAGGGCTAAGCTTCAAGATGTGAACAAATCAGATGTGTACATTTATGCAAGATCGATGCTCTCTTTCTTTTCTTTTATTTTTTGTTGAATGGAATAATAAACCCATCCACTATGGAAGAGAGACTTTTCAAGTGATTGCAATCAATTTTTGCTTTACTATTATTGCTACTTCAAATGAGAATATATATACCTTCTTTTCAAAGAGAAAACCCGGTGCCTCTAGCCCTAATGGAAGTCCCTTTCCAGATAGAACCTTTTCTTTCTTTTCAAGCAGAGGCACTAATCTCATCAAGTACATTGTTCAATCAGCTCTACTTCTTTTACTTTGTCAAATGTTAAGAGATGAAATTTTATTCAAGAAGAGAAGCTCGACTCATTCGAACGAGAACCTTCACTTTTTAAAGAAATAGGGAGGGATCCAAGATGGAATCCATCTACTCAAAACTATGTATGATAAGTAGAGTAAATAGCATGAAATCTGAATGAGCATGCCCCCAAGAGAGGATGAGGATCAATCATTCTATTCTATTAAGGCATGCTTTGGAAAGAGAAAGAGGGGATGCAACTTTGAATAGATTTTTTGTTTTTTGTGACTTATGACCTATGAGAAAGAAGCGGTGAAGTGCTTTCTAAAAGACTAGACTTCTAATAAAAAGAGTTTAGGACATGCCATGCATTTCTTGAGAGAACAAATACCAGAGGTTAGCATCAGGGCTAGCTATGTGAACCTCATCCTAACACCTTATCTTATGGTTGCGGATCCCATCTTCTCCCCAAAAGTAGCACATCTGAAAGCCTCATATTTCAAATTGTCCTAGTTTAGTTAGCCATAGCATATTAAATCTAGCTTGACACTGAGGGAATGCTATAGGCGGTTCCATGGTATGAGCTAGTTGTGATACATAAATCGAGGGTAGCTTGTCTAGGAATGAAAGAAAACCTCAAGTTTGAGCATCGCATCAGGTTTCTGTGATTAGCTTGAGAAGTTGATGCCGATTTGGTTACCATATCCCAAAAAAGCTTTGGATTTCTTATTGATCGACACTCATAGAGTGTAGAGACTCCTCCATATCCATATCGGATGCAACTCTCAGGGCTTAACTTTTATTTCAATCTTTCAAAACAATTTAGGCATGAAAAGGTTTAGGAAGCAAAAGTATCAGACTTGACTTTTACTAGAACATATGGAAACCCATTTTTCATGAGTAGATTATTGGGAGGTTTCATGACCCCTTTTCATCATTGCTCTTGGGTTATCGACTCTTTTATTTAGAAAATAGAAATGGAAAATATAGCACCTATATGCATCATGTCATTATCATAGATATCTGACTCTCATTTTCTTTTTCAGTGGGCATAATAAGAGTTTGTGCCCCACTTTATATGAAAGTTTTCTTATTCTTATGATGTTCTTTGGATGAAAGAAAAATACATGCTATACTAGAAAGAAAGTAACCTCTAAAAGTAAGTGTCTTTATTTTAGAATCTTCTCTTACACCATATATCGAATGAAGTGAGTGCTAAATCCTTGTGGAATAAGCTACAAGATCTATTTGAGAGAAAGATGGCCTTTTTTTAAGTCTCCTCCTATCCGGTGTCCATCCCATCATTAAGCACAAAAGTAGCTTAAGGATTTCCATGCAATCCAACATCGCACCGAACAACCCAGAAATTCTCCTTCTTCATCAAAAGGAATGCTCTAGTAGAAGAAGAAATATTCCCACCTAAGTTGGGAATGAGAAGGGCGATAAAAAAAAGAGATTGAAATAGATTTAGCTGATCAACTATCAGCGTTGTGCCTTATAGTAGGTAGTGCATAAATTGATTTATTTCTAGGTAGGTTTTATTGATCAAAGTGTACCGAATCTCATTTTTCTTATGCTGATTGCATGAAGCACATTGCATGTTAGCTAGGGCCCTTGAGCCTTCTAAATAGGAGTTCTTCCATTCAGTCAAGTAGGTAATAGTCAAACTCAGTTGTTAGCAAATCTGTGCTTGATAAGGTGTAAGTTCTTGATTGAATCCAATAGTTTTGAATGTGGTGAAGTTCTCTTTCAAAAGCAAAGAATGAGGTAGACTAGAAGAGTAGGAAGAGTTTTGGGCTGAAAGCTAAGGCAATGTAATATTATGACTTCCTTTATATGTCATCTAATGTTGTTCAACAGGACTATAGACTTGGCTATCTCAGTAGCAATCTTGACCCAGAATTTTTCTTAAGAGGCTCAAAGGCTACTTTTAGTCCTAAGAAAAGCAGTTATAAGCACTACAAAGAGGACATGTTAACTAATTCTAAACCTAAGGCTATGGTGAAGTAAGAAGATGGCTGCTACTGAATTGAGAGATGCTTTTTATCATAATCAAGGTAGAACTCCAAGTGAAGAAGAAAGAATATAATTCTGATATGATAGGCCACCAAGATAGAAATAACCTTGATTTAGTGAAAAGTTGATGATAAGTGACCCTTACTTGTATAGAATCGAAGAGCCCAATTAAGAAGAATAAGCAAAGTGTCTTGCACTTACTATACCTTTCTCGATTGATTTAGGTGTGTGAACTAACTTCAAACTGGGCTAAAGAATCTCATCAGAAACCCTAAAGTAAAATTGATTATCATAGGATAACAACCATGGTAGTCTTGCTTGAAGAGTCAAAGGCAAGAAGAGAGTGAATTCTTTGATCTATTTTAGGGTCATGTACTCAATCAAAGTTGCAAGAGGGGAGAAAGATTTCTACAAACTAAACTGCAGGGGCCTATGAGAGTTCAAGCCTTCTTTTCCATTCTATATAGGGAATTTAGTTGTGAGAGGTCATCTCAGTCTTTGACTTTTGAAAAATGAGAAGCTATAGCAAAAGGGGTTCACTCCACTCAAGCTATCCTGAGTGCAAGAATAAAAATGAGTCAATCTATCTTAGTGAAGGTGCTCACTCTGCCACAAAATTGGCTAAATAGAAAGAGATGTTTCCAATGAAATCATAGATTTCCACTTCATACTTAGAGTTTGAGATTTCATCTTGCTTGGGTTCATTCAAGGCATCTTCATATCTATAAAAGAAAGCTCTAATTAGTCCCCTAATCAGTTGAGCTATTTTTTTTGATAAAATGTATTCAAAGGAGAAATGCTTGGCCTTGACTACCTACAAGACATCTCAATCGTGCATGCCATTTGAAAGTAAAAGCTCCATCCAAGTCAAATAGATGTGCATCTTAGGTTGTAAATGTTCTTTTCAACTAGTAAGCCTCTCCCAAGTGTTATGGTTTTTCTATAGTCTATTCCCCAAAGCCCCCTTTGTCCAATGGATATTCTATAATGTTAGAGACACTCTCCTAGCATTAGCAAAATCAGGAATGGGGGGGATAGATGAACTATGAATCTTTTCTAGACTAGCAATTTTGCATTGCTCTTTCATGGCATGATAGCCCAAGGCCATCATACTCTAATGCCATTACCGTTTTGTTAGATGAGAGAAAGAACCATAAGGATTAGATATAATAGCGAGAAGGGATGTGTTCATACCCAGTCAACATCTTACCTTGCAATCTTTAGTGACTTAGTTTCATTGAGTTTAAGAGATGAGGATGAAGTGAGTTTAGTTTCCTCAGGTGATAAAGAATAGAATTTCGTTCATCACAAATTGACTTAGATTAAGAAAGACACAATGATTGAATCCCCATTTGTCTTTACTGCTTGACTGATGGAAAGCTTGACTTTTTTGACTGATTGTTGAATGACTCGATCTAGATGTTTTCCTTCAAATTTCTTTTCCTATTTCAAAGAAGACTACTTTCAAACTAATTTTCTTATGGATTTGACTTTACTAGTACACTCAAAGAGGAGACATGGCTAAAAAAGCCTAAAAGATCTAGAAAAGCACTAGTCATGGCATTGGAAGACTCCATTGGATGGTTTCTAACATTCAACCAAAATCTAACCTATCAATAGAAAAAAATGGGATAGTCAAAAGCGCAAATCTATCTCACTAAGGAGCTCCCTAATCCAGCCTAGTCAATAGCCCTTACTAATAAGTATTCCTATGATGATGTCCTATCTACCTTAACTTTTTTTTTTGATCCTGAATGCTTTACATCTATTTCTATATTCCTTTTGTCTAGATAGGGTCTAACCTAGTAATCAACAATATACTATTTCATGTCTTATCTGTTGTAATTATACTTCCATTTAGACTTCATTTCATGTGTAAAGTGATCCATATCATGACATCTTTGTGTATGCATAATAGTACTTGACTTTAGTAAGTGAGATTGATGTTGCCATCTCACCCTATTTGATACCTCTGCTTATTGGGTTTCACCACCTTTCTCTTTATGACCAAGCATAACATTGACTATTTCATTGCAAAGTTCGCGGAATGTCTCACCAACCTTTGCAATGATGAATCATTGTATGAAAGGGGAGTGTGAGGGGTGGATTGCCACTGAATGACTAGTCATTTAGATCATATTTTAGATCTTATTCATGGAGTGATGAATTGTTGGTCCACTGATTTGAACCAAGGTAGACATCTTGCCAATGAATTTACAATTTGTCCCCATTAACCGCTCGGGAAATGACCCAAGAAGAATGAATTCTAGGTTTATTGATAATCCATGACCTACTTCCTTTCGTAGTCCACTACCCCCAGGAGAAGTTGAGTCCCCATTACCTTTTGAAAGGGTGATGCCCTGAACCACTAGACGATGAGGGCATTGCCGCCCTGATTGTCATCATACTATGATGATAGTATGAGTGATGGTTTGTTCATGAATGAGCTACCCATACTCCCATAAATATATATATATATATATATATATATATATATATATACATATTCATATTGCATATTTTGATATAACTAATATTCACATTTAATATGAGTTACTAATTTAGTAATATGAAAGTATATTTCATATATGAAAGAATACATGAGAAAGTCTTATAAAAATATTTATGTATATTAAAGTATAAGGTAATATTAAGTGTAATAATAAGAAAAGAAAGTAGAATTATAATTTTGTACAATAATGAAATATAATAAAATAAAACAAAGTATAAGATCACTTCACTTAGGGAGTTATTAATCCGATGAAAAAGAGTCAAACTCTCATTTCTTTTCTTCAATTTGAACTCATTGCTTCAATGTTCGATGAGTTATTCCAATCCCTATCTCACACTAAGTAAACAAGGATTAAAACATCTTCTTTTCAAAATAATTCAGTTTAGATTATGAATCCCTCATCATATGATTCAAGAAAAGATCTTGAATATATGTCAAATTAGTATATATATATATATATATATATATATATATATATATATATATATATATATATATGTTAGTCAAGTGAATCTTTTTCTGATGAAAAAGTCAACAAAGCAAGTAGGTTTGACTTTGAAATAATTTAATGCATTTTTTATTTTTTTTACCAAAATATGAATCTAACCTATATAAATGAAACTAATTATTCCATTATTTGTATATGCACATACAATAGAATCATAATAAAAGATGAAGACACGTAATTCATGAATTGAAAAAGCAAAAGGCCCTTTTAACTCAGTGGTAGAGTAATGCCATGGTAAGGCATAAGTCATCGGTTCAAATCTGATAAAGGGCTTTTTCCACTAAACGCAATTCTGAGTCTTCATTTTTCAATGTGGAATAGAAATCTTTTTGATATTTCTAAAAAAATAAAGTGGAAGTAGAACCAAGTTAAGATGACATGAATCACCCATTCTTCTTGCGCTAAGAATCTTACTATCATTTTTGATGGAACTGGAGCTACTTTTCTTTTCCATTTTTATTCCAAAGTCTGATGTGTTTCCATGCCCTTTTCTCAATAATACATATAATAAAAAAGGATAGTGCCCACCATTAACTACTTCATTTTCATCTATGAATTGAATAGTAATAAAAATACATGTCCTACTACGATAGAGATAAAATTTATAACTTGCTATCCTCTTACCTAGTAGGCAAAGATGGACCACCATGGAAAGATTGATTCATTTGGATAGACATGAGGGCCCAACTCCAATGTATTAACAAAATTCATGTTGTATATTTGAAGCAGTTAACCTCCTTGCTTATAGTGTGACTTGTAAGATAGATTGGTCATATGGTATTTCCCCATTATCTCCTTGATCGAGTCTTCTCTATTTTGCCCAATCCAATAAATAGATATTCCATATTATCTTTATTGAACCATCAAATGAAGCACAATAATTCCTATTGGGATCTAGATTCTCAATTCAAATAATTGATGGTTTACTTGGACTGATAAAAGAAAGTATCCAGGCTTCGTTCAAAGAATACCAAATTGGACATGGTAAGAGTCAAAGTAATAGAATGGGAGTGTAAATGTAGTAAGAAAAATATAAAGAAGAAATAGGAAAGAAAGAATTGGAAAAAAAAGAAAATATAATAAGAAAATAGACAAATTGAAAGCATAAAGAGAAAGGTTATTGTCTACTTCTTAATGATAACTCTTCAAGTCAAAATAACTATAAAAAATTGATCTTCATCTTTTGATTGAATTAGACTTTTCTACGAATACTATGGGTTCACCTCTTGAGATAGACTTGGAATCATCCAAGAGTCCCATAGGAGAAGCTGTAGGTGAGCCTAATGCGCAGGTAGAACCTTCCATTACCCTGCAACAAGAGATCAAAGTCAACCTCCATAGTGGCAAGGTTCTACCTCCTAGAGTAGCACCTCAAGATAGAGGGAAACAAGTCATTGGTACAAAGGATCAAGAAGCCCCTCCATAGGATGCTCCACCCCTAGATATGCTTGTTGAAGATCAGCCTAAGGTTGACTACAATGTCCTTTCTCATCTAAGAAAGTTGCATCTAAGCTAAGCATATACGATGCCCTTGTCTTATCCAAAGAGATGAAGGAATCATTAATCAAGGCTCTCCTTGATTCTGAGATATGTTTAGCTCAGCTGACCACTATAGGTGAGGAGGCACATTACATAAAAGAAGCTCAAGGGATCACCTTCACAGATGAAGACCTTCTTCTGGGGGACTTGGAGCACAACCAGCTCCTCTATATCACAATCAACATGGACAGGTTCAAACTTGTCAGAGTTCTCATTGATCCAGGTGCATCTGTGAATATTATGAGTCTAAAGATCCTTGCTTATTTGAGGATCAAATCTCCACACTCTGAGGAGATTGGATGATGTTGAGAGGATTCAATGAATAAGGTGAGAGTTTTAGGTTCCATAGCCTTACCTTTGGAGATAAGTGACTAGAAGACTGAAGCCAAGTTTTACATCATTTATTTGAACACTTCATTCACTGCTTTGCTTGGTAGGCCTTGGATACATCAGAGCAAGATAATTCCATCCTCCCTCCATCAGTGCATCAAGTTCAGAAAAGATGGGATTGAATGTGTCAATGGAGATGAAAAGCCATTTTAAGTTAGAGGTTGAGATTTATAAGGATGCAACCTACTATCTTCCTCAAAACACCCTTTCTCATGAACTTAGATAAAATTCAAAATCAAAAGAAAAGAAAATGAAGAAAAGAGAAGACAAAAAAAAAAAAAAGAAAATGGAAATCCAAATGAACAAGAAAGGAGAATTGAAGAAGAGATCGCATATCACATTCCACCCAGTTCATTCCATCATATGGACATGTGGATAGATGGCTCAACCTCCACAGGCGAGGTAGAGGTAAAAATAGAGGTTCTAGAGGTGGAAGACCCTAGTTGGCCATCAGCCAACAGAGGTCATGTTTCAGCTCATAGGAGTATCATTACTATTCACATAGACTTGGAATCTAGCTCGAGGATGAGTCCAATGTGATTAGTATACCAGCCAACCCCTCTCAATGGGTTCCATTGGAGGTGACTTTTGATCTAGATGGTGACAAAGATTGGGCCTCCAAACAAAGCAAAGTATTTGAATAAGGTTTATGTGAGACTATCGGCAATATTTGGGAACCTTAGCTCTAACCTCACTTACATCTTAGAAAGTTGAAGGTTTAGTAGTTAAGGAAGTCCCTAAGTCTTCAGTGGTATGAAGTGATATTTTTTTTTTGGGATCATCATCCTCAAGTCCTGAAGTTGATGTTGAACTTAAGGAGGATACATTTAAAGAATTAATGGAATTATCATTTGACTTTTACTCACCTTGTGTTCATAATCTTATATAGAAAGGTTTGGTTCCTCATACATGGTCCAAGCACATGTTAGAGTATTTTGAAAAGCTATGGAACAATATAGATAGGGAAGCACAATCAAGAGCGGATTAGGATTGATATTTTAGTCGATGAATACTTAGTTGTTACCAATCATTTGAGTCCGAGATTCTTTTCACAACATGAACCTTTATGAGAATGTGTGTTTAGAAATCTGAGATGAGATGATCTCCAAATCAAGGATGCACCTCTAGAATTTGAAGAGGAGATCCATTCAATTGACAAGCTTAAAAAAATCAACCTGGATAGAAGAAAATCTATGCCGACATACATCGTTCATTCTGAATGAAGAAGAAACCAATGACTTAGTTAGGCTATTGACTAAGTTTAAGGACGCTTTGCATGGAGTTATGAAGAGATGCGATTATCTCCTAATATAGCAGTTCACAAGCTAGTAATAGATCCTAATGCTAACCCTATCAAGCAAGCTTCTAGATGCATGCGATTAGAAATCAAACAATATAGGTCATTTCTGAAGTCAAAAAATTGATCGACGTTTTGGTCATCGGGAAAAAAATATCTTACCTAGTTAGCCAGTGTCGTACCAGTTAAGAAGAAGAATGGCCAAATTCATATATGCGTCAATTTAAGGGACTTAAAAGGCATGTCCTAAGGATGAGTTTCCTCTTCTATACCGAATTAATGGTGGATATCGCCTCATCTCATGTAGTCTTGTCTTTCATGGATGGGTCATCTATAACCAAATCAAGATGTCTCCTGAAGATGAAAGAAACATTACTTTCAACCCGATCGAATCTTCTATTATAGAGTCATGCCTTTGACCTTAAAATGCGGTGCTACATACCAATGGTCCATGACTAGATCTTCAATGAACTCAATCATCATCGGGTTGAGTGCTACATTGATGATCTAGTAGTCAAGAGCAGAGAAAAGGAAGACCATCTATTTAACTTGAGAGTAGTTTTTGAATGATTAAGACAATATAACCTCAAGATGAATCCCCTGAAGTGTGCATTCGGAGTAGCTTCAGGAAAATTCCTTGGGTTTGTTGTCTAACACTGGGGAACAAAAATAGATCCTAAAAAGATCAAAGCTATCTTAGAAATGCCACCTCCTAAGAGTTTAACTCAACTTAGATCCTTCCAAGGATGGCTAGCATATCTAAGACACTTTATCTCCAACCTATCGAGGAGATGCAAGCCGTTCTTAGTAATTGTCAAAAAGGATGCCAAGTTCAAGTGGGATGATAAGTGCCAGCATGCTTTTGAAGACATTAAGTAGTATTTGGTGAAGAAGTTCTAGCGAATCAGAAGGCCATTCATCCTCTACACATTTGCATTGCTCTCTCTCTTGGTCCAAATGATGAAGGGAAGGAGGCTCTCTATCATCATCGATTCTTGTTGAAGCGAACTATCCACATATTGAGAAACATTGCCTAGCTTTAATCTTTGCTTCCCAAAAGCTACAACATTATATGCTTTCTCATAAGGTGAACTTGATCTCTAGAACCAATCCACTGTAGTATCTCATAACATAGCGCTATCGGATGTTTGGCATAGTCCATGATTCTCTCATAATTTGATATCACATTTGTACTCCTCCATATGTAAAAGGACATGCATTAGAGGATTTCTTAACATCACACTCACTTCCTAATTCTCGCTTGGTGATCTCACGATGAACAAATCATGAACTTAGGGGAGACCAGCAACCGTCGATGGGAGATGCATTTTGATGGTGAAGCTTCTTTTCACAAAGGGAAAGCACCATGATCTATTCTCCAAAGAAAGGCAGGGTATGAATAGTTCTTCTAACTCTAGACCGTGATGTGTTGAGATTCTCATACTATCTTTCCAACCCTTCACCAACACAAGGTATGAGGCTTTGATTATCGATCTAGAGTTAGCCATCACTATCTGTCAAGAGCATCAACATCTTTGGGGATTCTTAGTTGGTCATCAACTAGATTATGTCTACAAGGTTCTCAAACCCAAAGCTTAGTTATTACAGTATACCATGAAGTTGTTGGCCAAATTCAAATAAAATACTAAAAATACTAAAATAAATATAAACTAATAATAAAATAATAATAATAATAACTAAAATAATAAATATAATAAAAATAATAATAAACTAATAAAGAAAACAAACAAACTAATAAATAATAAACTAAATAAATAACTAAAAACTAATAAATAATATTAATAATAATAAAAATAAAATTAACTAATATAACTAAAACTAACTAACTAAAAATAAACTAATGACAATAACCTAATAAACTAAATAATAACTAAAACTAAAAAAATTAAGACTAATAACTAATAACTAAACTACTAAATAAAAAAAATAATAATAATAATATAACTAATAATAATAATGCTAACTAAAACTAAATAAACTAATATTAAAACTAAAAAAAATAATAATAAACTAAAAAAACTAAAACTAACTAATATAATAAAACTAAAACTAACTAAATACTAAAATAAATAACTAATATAAATAACTAATAAAATAATAATAAATAATAACAACATAATAATAACTAACTAATAAATTAAAATAACTATTAATAAATAAATAAAAACTAAACTAATAACTAATAATAATAATTAAGATTAACAAAATATTAATAACTAATAATAAATAATAATAATAATAATAATAATAATAAATAAAATAATAATATAATAATAAATAATAATAACTAAACTAAATAATAACTAAATAACTAATAAACTAATAATAATACTTAAAAAACTAATAAATAACTAAAATAAATAAACTAATTATAATATAATAAGACTAACTAAACCTAATAAACCATAATAACTAATAACTTATAAGATAACTAAAAAAACTAATAACTAAAAAAATAACTAATAAACTAACTAAATAAATAATAAACTAATAAAACTAAACTAACTAATTATAACTAATAATAATAAATAATAAAAATAAATAATAATAATAAATAAATAAAAAACTAAAGAAATATAATAAAACTAATATAACTAACTAAACTAATAACTAATAACTAATAATAACTAAAGATTAATAACTAACTAATAAATAACTAAATAATAAACTAATTAACTAAGATAATAATAATAATAATATAATAAAATATAAACTAAAACTAAATAACTAATTAATAAAATAATAAAACTAAAAAAAACTAATAGCTAAAATAATAACTAATAACTAACTAATAATAATACAAACTAATGAGCTAATAACTAAATAACTAAAACAAATAAACTAATAAAACTAATAAAATAAATAATTGAAATAATGATAATAAAACAACAAAGTGATTATTAAACCTAATTTCTAAACTATCTAATGGCTTTAAAACTAACTAATAATAAAACTATATACTAAACTAAATAACTACTAATACTAATACTAAACTAACTAATAATTAAACTAATAATGTAATAAAACAATATACTAATAAAACTAATACTAATAATAACTATATAATACTAATACTAATAAAACTAACTATAAAAATTAATAAATAAACTAATAGCTAATACTAATAAACTAAACTAAATTATAATAACAAGAAAAATAACCTAAAACTAATTAATAATAACTAATAAAGAATATAATAATCTAAATAAATAACTAATAACTAATAAACTAATAAACTAAATGGATAATTAACTAAAATAATAACTAACTCATAATATTAATAAACTAATAATAATGACAATAAACTAAAATAATAACTAACTAATATTAATAAAAATAAATAAATAACTAATATAAAATAATAAAATTAATAAAGACTAACTAATAAAGACTAACTAAGCTAAAACTAATAAGATTAATAAAGATAAACTATTAATTTAATAAGTAAACTAATAATTAATAATAACTAAATAACTAATAATAAAATAAAATAACTAAAACTAATAAACTAAATTAATATAAAACTAAAACTAATTTAATATTAAATAATAAACTAACTAACTAATAATTAAACTAAAAATTAAACTAAATAACTAAACTAATAATAAACTAATAAATAAAAAAATAATAAAACTAACTATAATAACTAATAATAATAATTAACTAACTAAATAACTAACAAAATTAATAAACCATAATGAAAATAACTAAAAATAATAATAATTAAATAAATAACTACTTAAAACTAATAATAAACTAAATAACTAAAATAACTAAATAAATACTAAACTAATAAATAATAAACTAAAATAAATAAAAACTATTAAACTATTAAACTAAAATAAATAACTAATAAAAATAATAATAACAAATAAAATAATAAATAAAACTACTATAACTAATAGCTAATAACTACTAATAAACTAACTAAAAGATAATATAATAATAACTAACTATTAACTAAAAAAAAATAACCTAACTATGGCTAATAATGGAAATTATCTAAATGTAAACTAACAATAATTAAACTAAAATAAGAAATACTAATAACTAATAGCTAAAAACTAATAATAATAACTAATAAAATATAATAGCTAATAATTAAAACTAAATAATAAGCTTAATAAACTAATAACTAAATAATAATAAAACTAATAACTAATAGTAAATTATAACTAATAACTAAACTAACTAACCAATACTAATAAATAGATGACTAATAACTAAACTAACTATCTAAGCTAAAGACTAAATAAACTAATAAATAAAATAATGATTAGCTAACTAAATAATAATTAATAGCTAAAATAAGCAATAAAGTAATAATAAACTATTAAAATTAAAAACTAAACTAAATAAAATGAAACTAATAATAATAACTAGCTAAAATAAAACTAAACTAAAAAACTAAAAGACTAAAACTATTAACTAATAAAATAATGACAAACCAAATAAAATAAACAAACTAATAGTAATAAATAAACTAATAATAGTAATAAAAACTAAATAATAATAACTAAACAAACTAAACTAATAATAAATACTAATAAAATAATAAGACTAAAATAATGATTAAATAACTAATGACTAATGCATATTAACTAATAAAAAATAATAAAATTAGAAGTAGTAAAAATAGTAATAAAATAAAAACTAATATATAAATAATAAAATAAAACTAAATAATAAAAATAAAACTAACTAAATTAATAAAATGAAATATTAATAGCTAACTAATGATAATGAACTAATAACCAACCATTACTAATTAATAACTAATAACTAACTAAAATAAATAAAAAAAATAATCACTAAATGAATAAACTAATAATTAATACTAACTATAATGACTAATAAATAAGCTAATATAACTAATTAAATTAATAAATAAAGTAACTAACTAATATAAAATAAACTAAATATAATACAATGATTAATAAAACTAACTAAAACAATAGCTAATACTATTATAACTAACTAAAAAAACTAATAAATAATAACTAAAATAACTAACTAATAAACTAAACTAGGCTAATAACTAACTAATGATTAATAAAAACTATAAACTAAATAATAATACTAAAATGATAATACTTAAAATAATATAATAAAAACTAAAATAACTAACTAATAACTAATAAAAAACTAATAGTAAATAAATACCAAATTAAATAACTAACTAATAATAAACTATAACTAAATAATTAGTAGCTAATAAAAATTAATAAACAATTAATAAACTAAATACTAAAACTAAAACTAATAATAAATAAAACTAATAAAATAAACTAAAAAATAAATAACTAAAATAATAAATAACAATAATAATAACTAAACTAAATAAAACTAATAAATAACTAATAACTAGAAATAAATAACTAATTAAACAAATAAACTATAATAAAATGATTAAACTAAACTAATAAAACTAATATTAACTAATAATATAATATTAAATGGCTAAAATAACTAAATCTAAATAAATAACTAACTAACTAATAATAATAACTAATAAGGTGATAATAAACTAAGCTAATAAAAACTAATGACAATAATAGTAACTAACTAATAATTAATAAAGAATAGTACTAACTAATTAAACTAATGGCTAATAATAACTAATAATAAAATAAAAGCTAATAAACTAAAAACTAATAATAATAAAACTAATAACAAACTAATAATAAATAATAACTAACTAATAAAATAAATAACTACTAATAACTAATAAAACCCAAATAACTAAGTAATAAAAATAATATATAAATAACTAACTAATGATCTAAGCTACTAATAACTAATAATAAACAACTAACTAATAAATTAAAGAATAATAATAGCTAAAAACCAA
This sequence comes from Cymbidium sinense, assembly GCA_021442155.1. NCBI lineage: Eukaryota > Viridiplantae > Streptophyta > Magnoliopsida > Asparagales > Orchidaceae > Cymbidium > Cymbidium sinense. Next base: position 410 of record JAKCPB010001537.1, on the reverse strand, counting down.
TAATTAATAAACTAAGCTAAAAATAACTAATAAATATAATTAGTATAATTACAATGATATTTATAACAAAACTAATACTATTAACTAATAACTAGATTAATGATTAAAAACTAATAATAGTAATAAAACAACTAATAATATAATAAAAAATACTAATAGCTAAACTAATAAGTAATATTAAGCTAAACTATACAAATAATAATAACTATTAATAATAATAACTAGCTAAACTAATAGTAACATAATAACTAACAAACTAATATTAATAACTAAACTAGCTATCTATTATTAAAACTAACTAAATAATAACTAAAAAGAGTAAACTAATAATAAATAAGAAACAATATTAATAACTAAACAAGTAACTAAATAGTAATAAAACTAATTAAATGACTAATAGCTAATGAACT